>CAJVPY010001681.1:0-18566 GCA_910591965.1 Dentiscutata erythropus | reverse complement strand
CAGAAAAATGGAGCTTGTTTCAGATATGAAAGCATTTGAAACATTAGTAAATATTATGAATAATAATATTGAAAATGATAGGCTTTATGAAGCATATAAAACCTTTAGGAAGCCTCTTATCGACGAGATTACTGAATGTAACGAAGCCCTTAGAGCCAGAACACAGCAACAAACTTTTAAACCACCAAAAAAAGGCAAATTGGCTTTTTGGTTGCAATAGATTAATTATTAATGAATCTAAGTTAATGGCAAAATGAGTTAATGTATAAATAAATATTTGCGCTTTAGAGATTCGCTCTATGTTAGAAATTTGAGTGTTAGAAATTAGAGTTCATGTAAAGTCTTACTCTAGACTCTCGTAATAAAGCTAAAACTTATCTTTGTGGCTCTTCTTATTCCAAGCTTCCATTAAAGTAAACTCCTTAGTACGAGCTAGTTAATTAGTTTCGAGAACTTAGCGCCAAAATAGAACATAACACAAAAACCGTTATAGATTATCTTTTCATCTCTCCTTCCGATCACGAGTATCTCCTGTAGGTCGGAAACGTCCGGCAATCACCTGACCGCGAATTTTTTCTGCCATCACTTTGTTATCTGACTTACTATGGAGACGTAAATTTCATGGAATATATTTCAAACCCGTGATTAATCGGGCCGGGGCTCGTAATTTAACGGGCCAGAATCGGGCCTAGATATTCGATCCTGTAATTAATCGGGCCAAGCTTGGGCCGGGCTTGGGTTTAGATATACCCGGCCCATTGAGACACTCTTTATAAAAACAAAAAATTATTAGCAAAATATTTATTAAAAAAACTATATAATCACGTTACTATTAAAATTTTATAATCACATCTTTTTTATGTAAAACAAACAGCATGATTATAGAGGACTGTATTTATTATTTTTATTTAAAATTTTAAATATATAGTAAACTTAAAAAATTTAAATTTTAAGATTTGGACTTAAAGGTTTTTATATTTTTTAAATATATAGATTTTCTAAATGCATAGCCTTGTTTGGCCCAAACTCATATATAACGTGAATTTTTCGCTACAAAAAATTAGAATTTATTAATTTATTACGCCGTCAATTCCTCACGTAATATTTAACATTTTTTGATTCTACAAAAACAAAATACTTAATGAAAGGTGTATTTATATCGTAACAACGTCAGAGTTTTATTTTACTAATTAAAATATGTTATGGCTTACTGGGGCGTCTTCCATCATACGATTTACAAATATAATGCAGGCCATGCAATAGCAAATCGTTGGCCAGGATTTTTACAAAAAAGCTCTTGAACGAATATACTGATATAGATATCGATATGCAAATAAAGTATATTTACCGGAGCCCTCTTTAAACTTTTTTTTTTTAGATTTAATAATTAATTTCACTTTATCAAATATACGCATTATAAACTGAAAATAAAAAAAAATAGCGGGGTTACTTTAAAAAGCACGTTAAGAAATTAGCAAATATAATTTTTACTTCATATAAGTTATGTTTACTTGAGTTAATTTTTATAAAAAATCCCGGCCAACGATTTACTATGTGACTTGCATTATGTTTGTAAATTGTACACCCCGGTAAGCCACAACATATTTACTTAGTAAGGTAAAATTCTAACATTGTTACGATATAAAGACACCTTTCATTCAATAAAAATATTAAATACATGAGGAATTAAAAGCGCAGTAGATCTATTTTTTATATGGCGTAATTAGTGGATCATCATCTACACTACAGCACTATGTTTGCGATGGTACGTACAGTACATCTTAATTCCACTAATATCGATACAGGAAATTAATAAATAAGTTTTTACACGTGTTAAATTATAGAGTTAGAATCGGGTATTGTGTGAAGAACCAAGTATTATATTTGGGGATATATTATATTAAAATTAGTAATCAATATACGTAGTTATATTCCCGGATCTTATTCAAGAACAGTTGGTAAAGATAGTATAAGGATAGTGAGTAATACCCGAATCTTAATCATGGGGGTATTATTTTTGGGAATACTATAACGTATAAGCAGTGAAGAATAGTTCATTTCCATTGATCTCTAATTCTATCAGTCCACCTATTTTCGCAGATTCAAATGTTTGCTGCAATATTGATATTGAATGATTTCTCAGATAATTCTTTCATTTCAAACCTAAATCGAGACCATTTTACATAAATTACTGATCTTCTATGACTGATTATTTATTTAGGGAAATGACCGATATTCGGATTCATAATACATCAAAGCAAGAACAAGTGACCTGTTCGCATTGCTAATTGACTGGAAAATTTTTCAAAATGAAGAAATAAAATACGATACCAAAATTATTATATTTTGTATAATTTTTATTGTAAGGATTTAATTTTATTTTACGTAGTAGTTAAGTAGGGCGATTATGTCGATCATTGCTGTGCCAATAGGGAGATAAGTACGTATGTACGTCCAACCATTTTCGGATACATGGTTCTATTTTAGAAGCTATTCTAAATCCTACCTGCCAACATATAATACGTATATATAAACTACTAAAACTGAAAAGGAAAATTTTGATTATTCTGATCCAAAGCCAACTTAATATAGAGTCTGAAAATATAGTGAAAAGTGAAATACTAAAAAAATTGATGTTTAAATAGTTTAGATCATTAAATATGTAAATAAAAAGAATGAATTGTATACTGTATATAGTATATACACTGTAGTACAGTACATTACACTTATCCTTATACTAATCCTTACGCACTTAGTTCTTCCTGTAATAACAAATATGGTTTAAATAAAATAAATATTATTATTTATTAGTTTTAATATACTGTACAGATGATTATTAACACTTAAAAGAAACTATTTATATAATGATGCAATTAATGTTTCACGTGATTAAAAGCCGATTTTTATTTTATTGAAACGTACTATCGTTAACTCAAAATACAAAATTAATTGGACTTATTCAGCAGATTCAATTCGATTTTTAAAAAAAATGCAATATTTATATGAAGTCTAAATTTAATTGACCAATATGATCTATAACTAAAGGTCATGTTACAGCCATTGGATTTCAGTCACACGGCCACATGCACCACATGCATCCATGCTTCACGAACTGCATATCAGTCACATGATGTTCAATACATAAATAACGGATCGTATAGACCGATATTTTTCCAATCGTATTTTTTTTTTTTTAACGACAGTTCCGTGTTTGCACTCATTAGTTTTATCCGACATGTCTACTACACTCTTCTCAAAGCGTCTTTCTAAAGAATTAATCGATCTTAAAATCAATCCACCGGCGGGAATCGAAGTTACAGAATCCGACACGTTCAAATGTTGGAAATTATCCCTTGACGGCGTTGAGGGAACTTTATACGCAGGTGAACGGTTTACCTTGGAATTTCGATTCACACCAAACTATCCAATGGAATCTCCAGAAGTTGTTTTCGTTGGAAACATACCAATACACCCACATATATACAGCAATGGTCACATATGCTTGAACGTCTTGTATAATCAATGGAGTCCTGTATTGAGCGTTAGATCTGTCTGCCTTTCAATACAGTCAATGTTATCAAGCTGTACAACCAAGGAACCGCCACCGGATAATAACCACTATGTAAAGACCGCAAAAGCTTCTCCAAAACAAACTCAATGGTCCTTCCACGATGATTCTGTCTAAGGGATTTATTTACATTCCAGATATCATTCCAATTTTATCGCTTAGATTGCAATTTTTGGTTAGTGAATGATCTCGAATTTTTTCTTTTTTGGATTTTTTAATAGAAGCAAATCAAGGTCAATTCCATTTTTACAAAGAACAATAATCAAAATTTTTGTGATCAATGTAACTAAGAATAATGTTTAACGTAACTGTAATGTAGTCAGACATGCACAATAGGATTTTTACATCAGGAACAGCAGATTTCTATTAAAAAATAAGTGATTTTTCTAAATTTTCTTTTTCATTTAGAAGATTATTTGATTCTTCATTTAAAACTTTGATCATTTAAACAATAAATGCTACAAAAAAACTGATTTCTACAAACAATTTTATATATGATATATGAAAATCAAAATGATAGTAATAAAAAGTAAATTACATAAACAAAAAACTTACACCGTCAAATGTCACTGACATTTGGCTAAACACTAATTAACCAATATTATTTCAAGCTACTCCGGTCCAGGATAAATTGTAAACCCCAGGTCTACGTTAAGGATCCTCCTTCTTGAATACCCTTTTTGATTCGTAGCAGAATAGTAGTTTTCCAATTATCTAGTTTTGTAAGTTGATCGAATTCCACTACTCTATTTGTGAAACTTTCAATATCATCATTTTCTACAGCTTCAAGAATTGCCTTTGATATTTAAAATAAGAATAGGTAATTTATACAAAATTGTTAAAATGAACGAACAAAATTTTTTAATCTTACCTTAAGAAATTGACATTCTCGGGTGCTGGCAAAAGTTACGTCCATATCACAGTATCTTTCAATTGCTCGCTTGGCACCGATATGATCCTAATAATTAAATATTATCAATTATATAAAGAAATTTTCTTGATAACATGATGGTAACCCTAAATAAAATATCTTTTATCAAAGAAACTCACCCCGAAAGCAATGTGACAAAGCCCCGCCTTCAAAAAATAATCTTTGAGCGACCATTTTGTTAGTTGATTATCAAGACTGGCAGCAGCAACTTGTTCAAACTTTTCGATGGCTTTATCGTATTGTTCCAGTGTTGCAGCAAAAGTTGCAACCTTAAGAAGACAATTATTGGCCAAGCTTTTTGTGTGGAGCATTCAATATAAAATTTGTTAGCACAATTTCCTTTATTATAGCAGGTATTATCAAAATAATAATAATAATAATAATAATTTTATAAACATACGCAGTTGCTTCTTCACCAGCATACCAATCTGCTGCAATTTCATATGCCTGCATTGCCTTTTCTAAATCAATGAGATCAGATTCATAAATTTGGGCAATATCCTTTTGATGTCCAGCTGCTGCTTGAAATCGGCCTCTATCTGTGAGAATCTCAATAGCTTGCTTTAAAGATGTAATAGCATCTGTTGAATCAAAATATCATAATTAAATTTGAATATTTTCAGATAAATATTAGCTGACGTCATAAGAAAATTTATCGATTAACCTTCGAAACTGCCTTTCTTGTAGCATTTTGCGGCATTGATAAAAGTTGTAGCAGCATCATCACGCTCGTTGAGCTGTAATTGCATGTTGGCAGCCTTGGTGAATGCGTCACCAGCTTCTTTCCCTTGAAATAATATATAATGTTTGTTAAAGACAATGATTATAGTTAATGATCCAAATTGAACAGTTATGATTTAACAAATATTTTTTTCTATATGTAAATTCAAGAAAGTTTTCGATACTTTCTACAAATTGTCTGCGAATAACAATAAAATTAAAAGAAATCGCAGTAGCCCTTACATCGTTTTCCGAGTTTGAAGATATTGGCCGCTTTATTGTACAATTCTGCAGCTTCCTCGAATTTATTACCGCCAAACCAGCCAAATGTAGTTGCTTTTTTATCAGCTTTGGCAAGAAGTGCCTGAGCCTCGCGTTCGTTTGACATTATGAAATTTACTTAAAATGCTCCTGATCTGGACTTTGAAACAAATACTGAAATATAACATCATGCTCTACAATCACTCTATAATCACATGCTTTCAATTTTATTGGCTGATAGAGAAGAATTTTATTGGCTTAAATTTTATATAGTCATTATCGTTACACTTTCCTGCTCTCAAAAAACAAACATTTCAAAAGAAATATTACGTATTGCTTATTTCGAGAATTAATAACTTCGTATATGTACGTACTATAAAAATTAGTTAGGAAAAGCAAACGCAGCAATTTACCCGATATCATCTGATGATCCTGATCTGTTAAATCTAATGTAGCCAATCAAATATCGATATCCGAATGAAAAAAAAAGATTTATAGATCTGAATTTTTTTTATCATTATCGACCTTCATTCACAGAAAAAAGGTATAGATAATGTAAACCATCCATTTTATCTATGTTATATTAAAGAGATTTATTTTGATATACAGCATATAATAATGTCTATCCCATCTGATATTGCCTTCGAGTATCATCAAGGCATTCGTTTGTTCAACAAATGGAGTTATGAAGACGTTGAAGTTAAGGATATATCGTTGACGGATTATATTCAAATCAGGAATCCCGTTTATTTGCCTCACACTGCTGGTCGTTTCTCTACCAAGAGATTTAGAAAAGCCCAAGTACGAATTTATAATTGCTATATAATCCAACGAATGCATTAATAATGCATGAATTATCGTTTTATTTAAGTTATAGATATGATAGGCAATTACTGTTTAATAGACGTAACTTTTCATTTTTACTGACAATACCATAGTGCCCTGTTGTTGAACGTTTGACCAATTCACTCATGATGCACGGCCGTAATAATGGAAAAAAATTAATGGCTGTTAGGATAGTAAAGCACGCATTCGAGATTATTCATCTTTTGACTGATCAAAATCCTATTCAAGTTTTGGTTGATGCCATTATAAATACTGGCCCACGTGAGGATTCAACCCGTATTGGTAGTGCAGGTACTGTTCGAAGGCAAGCAGTTGATGTGTCTCCTTTGCGTAGAGTAAATCAAGCAATTGCTCTCTTGACAATTGGAGTAAGTTTTAGGACATTGTTAAGAATTTCACAAAATTAATAATAATAATAAAATTGCTAACAATATTAAAAATATTTTTAGACACGTGAATCTGCCTTCAGAAACGTTAAGAGTATTGCAGAATGTTTAGCTGATGAACTTATTAATGCAGCTAGTTTGTGTTTTTTTTTCATTACTTAAAAATGTTTTTCATTATATTAAAAATGGTTTATATCAATATTTAAACTTTTTTATGCTTCAGAGGGAAGTTCTAATTCTTATGCAATTAAGAAGAAGGATGAATTAGGTAATTTAAAAAGTAATGTTAAATGCGGATGTTCTCTCGTTTACTGATACGCTTTGTTTTTTTCAGAACGTGTTGCCAAGTCCAATCGTTAGAGGAATATTTAAATGATCTCAACAGACTTGTATTAGTCATCTTTGTTTTTAACTCATGAATTTTAAGGAATTATCATGTTTTTTAAGGTTGCGACTCAAACCTTTTTTTGAGTTATGACATTACTACATGGTTTGGGTTTGGGAATCGAGATTTCTACTTCATTTGGGATAATAATCAAAACCTCTAAAATCAAAAACTAATCAAATTGTTAAATCAATGCTATAAATTATTAAACCTTCGTTATTTTCATTTCAAATTAAGGATCTAAGAGTGATTTAACAACTAGACAGGATATGTTGAATAAAAGTGGTATGTTAGGTCTAATAGTCATATCGAATATGTTACACAATAAATGAAAAATAATTATACATCCAAAATAAATTTTCGACAAAGTTTAAGAAACTCTAGTAGAAATGTCTAATATCAGTTTTTTAAAAAGTGAAAAATCCTTAATAAGATCGATATCTTATATGATTGCTGCCAACTTTCAATTATATTTGTGTACAGTTAGCTCTATGGAAAATATATACACAAAATATAATTGAAAGTCCGATGACAGTTGGCGGCACTCATATAGTCTACCGTCTAACTGTTAATGTGATCACGATCAGAAAGTTATTAAAACTACGTAAAAACAATTGAAACTAAAAAAAGTGTGTTAGCATTCCAGAGTGTTTTTATTCTTTGTAATTAAAATTAAAATGTAATGTTGCAAATATATAATTTTCTATCTTGTCAAAGTGAATGTTTTACTCAGACTTATTTAAAATGTTTACAAAAATCGACATATAAGCATCGTTATCAGCAATATAGTCTTCAAGAAATTCATTTGCACGAGAAAATGCTGTTACGGTCTTCGAAGTCGGCTATCGCTTTCAATTAAATATATAAATTATATTAAAAGCTTGCCAAAGACTTGATAGGTGATCAGATTCAATTGGTGACTAATTGATAATGAATATCAAATGACATCTGATATATATACTGCATACATATGTACAGTACATGTTAAAATTCGTTTTCTGCTTTTGATCCAAAAGTCAATATGGATATCGGTATTTACTTGGTCTTTCGCCTCTAATAATTTTTGTGATCACATTGAATGAAATGTACTGATTTATAGTGCAAACTTGTAGATGAAAATCCTAATTCAGGTCCTCTAAGTGCCCAGCGTATACGAGATTTAGAATCGATTGAAGAAGTTAGTTGTTCAAGTTATTTCCTGATAAAATTTTGAGATTTTATAATTTTTGTAGATTCATAAAAAAAAAAAGCGTTTAATTTACAGGTGATTGTTGAAATTATTAATACGGCTGCTCATGCAATTATGGGTCTGGCATTGGACGGGAAACAACCCACACAAGATGGTGAAGATGATTTCACAAAAAAGGATAAGTCTGAAAAACTTACCCTTGAACAACAAGAAGAAAATTTTAAGGAATTTGCCCAAAAATTTGCTAATTTGATAGAAGTAAGTGTTATTGTAATGCAAAATTTTTATTTGATAATTTATATTAATTCTTTAATACTAAATCAAAGGAAATTCAAATTAAACTGCGTGTTCAATTTCGGCATATGCGAAATATGGGTATAACAGCTGGTGATATACCCTTCTATACAGTAACATATGGAGAAGCAAAAGAGTATGAAAGTTGGATGAATGCTGCAAAAATCTTACGGAAAAAACTTGACAATATTAGCGTTGCTGCAGATGGTTTGCAAGATTCAAAAAGCGAATTAATGGAAGTTGATGAATAAAGGATTATAATTACTTATTAATCTTGTACTGAATGATAAAATATATATAATGTTGAAGTAATATAATAATATTTTTTTTTTAATGTTAAAGGGTGAAAAATACAATAAATATAATATACTACACTATAATAACATTATATATATATAAAAAATAACTATAGAAGATTTGACTATATATATAAAATACAATATACTGTAAGTTGTTAAACATCACTTCAATTAATCACAATGTCCTGGAAGTTTGAGAACACCCTTAATTGAGGCAGCACTTGGATAATATATTAACAAATAATAATCAGTAATATTGTATTGAAATTAATATTTCCACACCCTTTTTTGATGTCATACCCCCACCAATTATTCAAATTTTTACAATTCTTGATCGAAGATATCCCGGCATCCATCTGATCAAACTCCATGGACCAAAAAAACTTCACCGAATTTGGCCAGGTGCATATCGAAATATCTTCAATCAAATTTTAGCTGCGTTGCAGATTATGAAATTTGATCGAAGAGATCTCGACATTTACTTGACCAAATTCGACAAATTTTTTTTCTTTGAGTTCTACAGATTTCTACAATAAAAAAAAAATGCTCATCGAACTTGGTCAGGTAGTTGTCGAGATATCTTCGATCAAAGTATTGTAAATTTAACGAAACTTTGATCGAAGATATCTCGACATCCAACTTACTAAATTTGGCAGTTTTTTTCTTCTTTAAATTCTACAGATTTATACAATTAAAATAAAAAAAAAGCACATCGAATTTGGTCAGGTGGTTGTCGAGATATCCTCATCCAAAGATTTTGTAAATTTTGAACGTCTATCAAAAGAAGCCGCTTGTGAAATTTTGATCGAAGATATCTCGACATCCACCTGATCAAATTCGATGAACTTTTTTTCTTTAAATTCTACAGACTTCTACAATTAAATAAAAAAAAAAAATTTTCATCGAATTTGATTAGATGTTTGTCGAGATATCTTCAATTAAAATTTTTAAAAAAATTAAAAAAAGTATAATGATCGGCGGGGGTGTGGCATTATCAAAAAAGGGTGTGGAAATATCAATTTCCTTGTTTATATAGCAGACAATCGTATTGTTTAATGAACTTTATTGCGGACTTAAATTATTTTTGAATTGACCGTGGTAAAATTGTCATTTTTTAATTTTATTAGAAATAAATATAACAGATAATGTACACATCCATTATTCGTTACTATACGCTTGATCGATTACCGATATTTATTGTTTTAAACTTTGTTCTTTATTAATGTCAATTGTATTAACAATAACAAAATTAAACCACCTTAACAATTCTCATACTGATCAAACCACATAAATTCCAAACCACCAATTAAAACAATTCAAATGAATGACAAATAATTCAATAAATTATTACGCATAAGAATTTGATATATAAAAGAATGTTATTGGTTATTGATAAAAAAAGATACGTCAAATTCTATGGAAAAAAAGATATAGAAAGAAAGAATCATTTATATTTCAGCAAAAATTCAAAAACTCACAAAATATTTGAGCAGTCTACTAGTCGAAGGTGATTGATTATTGAAAATAAGAAAAAATGTATGGTGAATGTGTGGTGTAAATTGAATGTAAAAAAAAAAAAAAAATGTAAAATGTTCTGTTAATTGTTCATAAGATATACTTTGTTCATAATCATAAAATATATTCCGTATCCAACTCATCGGCGAAATCCATAACTAAAATTTTTTGATCCTGACTTGTGCTATTGGTAAGAAGGTTCAGAAGAAGTTGTTAATTGATATAATAAGAAAAGCGTCAAATATGAATAGTATTATAAATAAATATAGAAATATATTTACCTAACAATTTTCGTTGAGCTAAACTGAACGTCAAATACCCAACTTGTATGACCTTCTTTAAAGTCTAATAATTGCTTGCCGGTTTTTAACTCCCAAACCTTAACAGTCTGGTCATAACTTCCACTAACAATTTTGTCTTCGTCGAAATGTAATGTTCTAACTAAATCAGTATGACCTTCTAATGTACGGACGCATTGAGCAGTTTCGACGTCCCAGATTTTAATGGTTTTGTCATTAGAACCCGAAACTACCCATTTACCGTCAAATTGAACACAGGCCAAACCTCTTGTATGGCCAATAAAATCTTTAAGGAATTCCCCACTCTCTAAATTCCAAAGTTTAATTAAAGCATCACCTGATGCTGATATAATTCTATTACCATGAAGTTGAACGGCATTAACAGGACCACGGTGACCCGTTAAAGTACGAAGACATGCACCTGTATTTATATCCCAAACTTTAATTGTACTATCTTTTGAACAAGAAACGATATAAAAATCATCAAAACAAATGTCCAAAACGCCTGCAGTATGACCTGTGAGACGTCGTAATTGAGTTACTGGATGGTTAATTTTTTGCATACCAACCTTCTGCATATCCCAAATAATAATAGTCTTATCACTAGAACCCGAAACCATAATCTTATCATTATATTGTAAGCACAAGACAGATAATTCGTGACCATATAATGTTTGAAAACATTCACCAGTTTTAATGTCCCAGAATTTAATGGTTTTATCACGCGACCCTGTAACAATTTTATGTTCATCAAATTGTATACAGTATACGCTGTCTCCATGACCGTTAAGATATGTCTTTTCACATTCGCCTTTTTTCCATCGCATAGCGAGAACATGTCTGTTTTTGTACAGATCTTTCCAAGTGACTTCACCTGCAAGTGTTGCTTCTCGCGGTATGGATGCCTTCCAACCTTTGTTTGCTATATACATACTACGCCAAAGTTCATTATCTTGAGATATATATTTCCATGCACGAGACACTCGTGACATTCGGCATAAAGTTTGATAATTAACGAATACAAGTATATATGCAGCGATTTCATAAGGAAGTTTAATTAGAAAATCTAATATTAAAAGATAAATTATACATTATATAAATGTATAGTTTTGTAAGATTAGTAACTGAAATCAAATAGTTAACAAACATGTAAAGTTTTTGAATATAAATTTTACACACCTATTTTAGTAGTTGAGTCTTCAACTGTATAAAAACCTTCGTCTTCAACTTCTGGAGGGAATTTTGTGGGTGATAATGTTGATAATGTTGATAATTGTCGACGAGTGACAGCTCTATCTTTTGAATCATCATTGATATTTTTGGAAAAGATTTTGTTTAAAAATCTTGCTTTACCAAGTAAGGTATGCCTCGGACTTTTCATTTTTTTACTGTCATACAATATAATTTACAATTGGACTTTAGTATATAAAATTTTCAATAACCCAAATAAGTATACACTACTCTTGCCCGACTTTACAAAAATTAAATTTATTTTTCGTTCTTGTCGGCAATTCGCCAAAAAAAAAAAAAAAAGGGGCACCAAAATTGGAAATCAAGAAAAAGAAAATTGTCTAAAGAATGTTAAGCAACCTGAGTGTACTAACCTTAGGTATTAGTCGAAAATATCAATGAGTTACGTGAACAAAGGTGTTCTAAAGTTTTTGAAATGATCGACTATGCTTGAAAATTTAAGTGTTTGAAGTTCGTTTAGTAAAATTTTTTAAGCACAAATGTTCTATCTAACCATTATATATTATTAAATATACAGTATATTACGTAACCGACAATTGAAAGTTAACTGTTAATCATTGGTACCGGCTAAATTGTATCAACCTGTACTATCGCTGAATGTACAGATGTACATATTGAGTATGTAATATGCGTACCTATTATAATGATAATGAACAAACCTCCAATACAATAATTACACGTGATCATATCACAATAGATATTAAAGGCAAAAAATACTTTGTTTTCCAAATCTTATCTGTTGAATTTACTTTTATTAGAAAAAAATTATTTTAAATATTTCAACTACAAAATTTATTCAATAAATTTATTCAATCAGTTGGCTTTTACTTTTGCCTTTCCACTGTTCTTGAGCTCTGCTTCCTTCTTTTCTCTGTAAGCTCTGTATTTTAAATCAGTGCCCATTAAATAATCCCACCATCTAAACGAAGTAGAAAAGCAATTAACAAATGCCATATGATGATAATCGTGATGTTCGGCGCCCGCCCAGAACGGAATGAAATGACGAAGTGACCATGGGAAATCTTTTATAATACAGAGAAAAAAAATTTTTAAAATTTTATGAATATAAAGAGAAACATTATTTATATTTAATGAATTAACATCCAATTACCATAGCCAGAATGTGCATCAATAGTTTGAAACAGACGTAAACTGATCCAAATGAAAACAGTAATAAGATGAAGATCATGAGTAATTGAAACCCATAAAAGCGGACCTCCAATAGTTCCAGCGCCCAAGATAATTACTTCGATTGGATGAGCATATTCGGCTGTCTAAAAGACAATAGTTAAATTTTTGCACGTGATCAACTAGCGTAATCTTGTTGCGAAACTTACCAGTCCGAAAGGAGCAGAATATTCATGATGTTGTTTATGAATATACTTATAAAAAGGACCATAATGTAATAAACGATGAAACCAATAGTGGAATGTATCCTCAAAAAGAAAAAACAAAGCAACTTGATATGTCATTTTTTGCCATTGAGGGAATGGAACTGTGGTTATTTCCAATCCGAACATTGTAGCCACGGGATGAAAACTGAAAATTAATGGGAGTTCAACACAAAAATGAGCAAAAAGAACAGATTTAAGACATTGCCAATGTTCTGCTACTGTATTAGATTTATTCTATCCAAGAAAAATGAGTGAGATTAATGATTCAATTATGAATTAACCATTTGAACAATAATTAAGAAACAGATAGACGCTCGCTTACAGCTTGAATCTTGTACTTTCGGAAAAAGGGTATTAAGTCAGCGATCCAAAAGGGTACACAACGCCCAAAATAAACAACTTCATGCATAATGAAAGCTATTAGAGCGGTGGCGACAACCTCATTTTCGAAAGAATTGAACCAAGCAGTCCAAGCTTTTTCCGCAAAATTGAGGTTTGGCGACGTGACGGTAAAAGTATCGTTAAAACTATCGTGAATAGACCTATATATATATATATATAAATTAATTAATTCTTTTTTCAAGGAACAATTCAAATTAACTTTATGAATTTACATTTGAATTACTGCAGAACGAAAAAGCCTAGAAATAAATAAAGAAAACTTATCTTAAATAAATTAATTGGTTACACGAGCACTCTACAATTTGAACTAATTTTTTTTCCACGTTCGAAGATGAAATCTCTATCATAACCCAACCTGTAATTCATACCAATACGGAAATGGGTACACGATCAAATTTCTCTGGTCATGTGAATATTTCGTTATCAGATTCGATTTGGACTAACGGGAGCGACCGTCCTATCCTATCAATTTCTATCAATTTGAAGATCGTTATACGATCGTTATACAATCTATAAAAAAATTTTTAATACGTTTAATCAATGCTATTTCGGAAAACTAGCGTACGTAATCTATCATTGCTACGTATAAAGTGTGGATAAGTACTTTAAGTAAAATGCTTTCATACTATATTTTAATCTTATCGGTTGAATTCTTTTGAATTCCACAATTTTGGAAAAATATAGATATTGTTCGTACGTAGTCAGATAATGCGAATACTGTGTGATATAAGTGATCTGATCGGCCGGTACGTATAGGGCGTAAATTACCTATTTTAAAAAGCCGTATCATACTAGATTCGGCGTTATATAAATGTCATGAGTAGAGATGCATCTCGCGCGAGGTTTAGCATATATTCACACCCTGCGCAAGGTTACAATCGCACGATTTTGTGTTGTGGTAAAAATAAAAGTTTTATATTGATAATTTACTGATCAAATTATCTTAATTAAAATTATCTTAATGAATGATTCACCTTGCGTGAAGTTGCAGGTGTGAAGATTTCGTCACCCTGCGCGAGTTACATGAATTAGCAGATGATTATATAGGGATGGACCAGGGTTTTAATTTGTTACACGAAATTTCAATTCCAGATTTTGATTTAAATTTTTTGTATGAACAAGGTCACATGCGTGAATTCAATTCGCCAAGTTAAATTGACAACGGTTGTTATTCTATTTTTAGAGCGTTGCATCGAAGAATTAATTCAAATCTAAAATTTCAATAAATAAGAATTGATACTTTAATTTGAATTAAAATCTAAAATTTCAATAAATAAGAATTGATACTTTAATTTGAATTAAAATCTTGAAATTTCCCATATCATATCGATCAAAGTTACTGTTATTATGATAAAAGAATTATTATTTATAGCCAGTGTGATATATTACAGTATTGCTTTAAATGATTAACTAATTGAAATATACCTAGAATATAATTTACAATTCATTATTAGCTTTATACGTATTCATTTTTCTTTGATTGATAAAAAGGCAAAACACTCTATATTCGCCTAGAGTTCTTTTGCGTTGATATAAACCAATTTTATTATAAAAGAAATTTAGCAGTTTATGCATAAATTATTTGATTATACAATTAAAAACAATATATAAAATGAGTAGATAATTTAAAAATATGATGTTATTTATTTAAAAAAAGAGTTATAATTATTATTTGTGCGGTAAAGTTGATAAAATACAAATAATTTAAAAAGAATTCCAGGTACCGTGTTTTGGTAATAAAACATCACCATCTAACATAATGAGTATGGCACTAATAATTTTTTTTTTTTCATCAGTACTGTATCATGAAAAACAATTATAGGTATAATTCAGTATAAATTATCCTCACCTGATATCCATTTGGATTGTTGGTCTAAAAGCGAAAATAAATCAGGATATATTATATAAACATATAGACACTTTGAATCCATCACACCTAACTTATCACGGCAAAGGTAAAATTCAAAATTAGAATTACGCATACAATTATCTCTCTTTAAGGGTATCGAGACCATGTATATATCGGAATAGAGCTAACTAATCCTACTGCTGTCTTACGATAATTATATGCATTATTCTAATTTTGGAATTTTATCTCTGTTACTTATTATGAGATACTCACTAAATACTCTTGATGATAATCTTCAGCATCGTACCATTCACTAGCCTCGACAATTTCTGTAACGATTTTTGAGCCTGAATATAATGAACCTGGTTTACTACTGTCAAGTTTTTCTTGAACCTGTTTTGTTACTTGCTCAGCAATCTCTTTTTGTTCAGGAGAATAATAAAATATAGCGGAACGGTACTGATTTCCAGTGTCATTTCCTTGCTTATTTAAGGTTGTTGGATCATGAGTCTTGTAGAAAAATTCAACTAATGTAGCATACGAAACTTTCGTCGGATCAAATTCGATTTTGCAGGCCTCAGCATGACCCGTTGTTTTGGAGCAGACCTTTAAGAAAGAATAAATAGTTATAAGATTCTTTAAAAGGGAACTAATCTTAGGAGAAAACTCACCTGTCTATAAGTTGGATTTTCTGATGTTCCACCAATATAACCAACTCGTGCTTCGATATCTTTAAAATGTTTACGAAAAATATGTTCAACTCCCCTATTATTCGAATTACAAATATTAAGGACAAAAAAACAAAAATTGTGAATATAGTATCTTATAAAGACATACCAAAAACAACCAGCAGCAAAAGTAGCTACCTCTTTCTTTGACATTTTAGCTACCAACTGGGATGTGAATTTCTGCATTTTCCGAATTTGCTAAATTTATCGTTGGTTCGCTTTACTTGGTTTACCACGTGAAATCACATAAATTTAGATTACACGTGATAAACATACTGTGTCGCGATACGTAGTGTCATACTCGTGCATATATATTTGTAATTAGGCGTCAAAATACATTATATATATACATTTAAATAATAATACGTAGACGGATATAGTATTCCGATAATCACAATAAAAAAATGACTTCATTTCCGCTCGAAATTCTCGAAGGAATCTTTGAAATGCTCTACGACATGATCTTTGTCTAAGCTAGAAAACGACCACGAACACAGCATCATTGAGCCGGAACATCCGAAGAGGATGTGTGACAACATGCGGTTGATAAGCCCTCACTTCAAAACAAATTCGAAAAATATTTCATAAAGATATGATATCACAGATGTACGTGAAAGGACTTTTCATGAACGGTGAAGTTCGGGGAGATTATTATGAACACGGAGGTTAAATTTTATATGCTGTATTCATCACACGTATTACTATATTAGGTTAGGCTTTTCAAAGTTTGTATGAAAAAATTATTTTAAAACAAATTGGAGATCAGAAACAAAAAAATTTTTCATTGTAGTACATGTAATTTCACAAAACAGCAAAAGGCATCGATTAATAAATAGTCATTTGATACAAATACTGTAATTTGCGGCAAATAGTAGGTACTCCAGGGGCAAAGCCTTGATTAGTACCTGGTGGGCACTTTGCTATTTTGTGTGGGGGATCATCATTTAAGTAAACGCGAAAATATTTGGACGCATATATATACCCAGGTCTTTTACAATAATGCTTACGAAATATACTTGATTAATCCCAGGTACAAATCGTGGGGGTATGCTAATAAGGGGGTACTATTTGCCACAAATTACGGCATTTGTTCTCTACAAAAATTTAAAATAATTATGGAAGACCTTTATAATTCAAGAGAAGAATCGGATTCTCTAGACAATATATATGGAAATGAATAGAAAATGAAAGAGATAAAGACGAAAACGAAAATGATAACTCAAATGCTCTACCTCTTACAGAAGGTCATCAACTGAAAGAAACTGAACATGATCATAGATACGAAGAACCCGCTTCAGATTCTATATTTAAATTCAATTTTTCTCATTTTATTGAACGTATAACTATCGAGATATCCTTGTTCAAAGTTCAAAAATAATATAGACAATTATCAAAAACCCAAACTTTAATGACAATATCTTGATGACTACAGTACCGTCTAAAATCAATGAAATTTTTTTTTTTTTTTTTTTTTAATTCTATAGATACAATGGATTTAAAATAAAAAAAATTTCATCGATTTTAGATAGGTAGTCATCCCGTTTAAAATTCAGACAATTATGAAAACAAAGATTACGGCTGTTTTCTCCAACTTTGAACGATGATATTTTGATAACTGCCCATATAAATCTGATGAATTATTTTATTTTGACTCTAGGGATACATAGAATTAATGTAAAAAAAAAAATTTCATCGATTTTTTAGATAGAGATGTCCTCGTCCAAAATTCTAAAATAATTTAGACGATTATCAAAACAAAAACTGTAACTGTTTTTTCCAAATATTGAACAATGATATCTCGATAACTACCCATCTAAAATCGATAAAAAATTTTTATTTTATCGTACTTATTTATGGAATAAAAAAAAAAAAATTTCACCGAGTTTAGGTAGGTAGTAAAGATATCCTCGTTTAAAAATTCAAAAAATAGTTTAGGAGATTATCAAAAGACCACAGCTGTTTTTTCCGACTCTGAACGATGATATCTCGATAACTACCTAATTAAGATAAAAATTTTTATTGATATTAGGTGGGTAGTTACCGAGGTATCCTCGTTCAAATTTGAAGAAAATGTTATTAATGACGATTTCGTCCAATCAGGACGTGATAGTTCGAGTAGAATCTCGACACATGATCGCCGACGTGCAGTTCAAGCAACGAGTGTTGCGAACAGATGGGGGTGAGTCAGTAGAAATCAAGCAAATTTTTTATAATAAAATTTTTTTATAACTTTAAACAAGAATAACTTA
>CAJVPY010001680.1:0-18567 GCA_910591965.1 Dentiscutata erythropus | reverse complement strand
TATGAATCAGTTCTAGTATAGTTCTTGTGCAATTCATCAAATATTTTATTAATTTCATATTATAATTATAGAAGAAATATATTTATCCACCCGGGTCATGATTTTTTAGACGGGTCCAACTACTAACCATAATTCTCTTAATGGCCTTGAGAGGGTGCTTCCTCATCTCTTAAAACCTGTTCTTCAAACGAGGAACTAAGCAAAATTTCGGCTTGGGGATGTACATCTTCAGCATCATAAGCAGCCAATTCTTCAGAAAGATCCTCATGAACATTCGGCGGCTTTAAATAATCAAAAATAAATAAATAAATTATAAGAAGCATTCATAAGATACAAAATGGTAGTTACCGAGGAAGCTGAAGGTAGCCGAAGCTCTTTCACAATACCGACTTCGGCACCAGGTTTCTTTTATACATAAATTAGTCAATGACTTAAATATTTGACTAATAAACTAATAGTAAAATCTGAAAGTACTTCTGGTGGGGGTTTATAACCCTTAAGTTCTTTGATATATATATCTCGAATATAGTCATTAGACGAAGCTATTTTACTTGCCAAAGGACGAAACCTCTGGTGAAATGGACCCCTAGCGAAAAGTGAAACTCTAGGAAGTATAAATGGCTGAGCTATAGTTGGTAGGCGAATCCATTTTTCCATCGTGTCGAAAGCCGAAACTCGAAGAAATAATGCTGAGGCTGAAATTTAAAAGATCTGTGATGTAATGAAAAATTTAATTTGGGCATAGTGAAGGTTCATTTTTATTGGTTGTTAAAATATCACCGAAAAAAACGTCGATCAGATATTTTATTACAGGGTTCCGATCTCTCTTATTTAACGTTAATTACTGTATATCGATATTGATATATATATATGTTATATATTCCACTTTATAGAGCATTAGGTTTGTAAAAATAATGAAGGCAAGAAGGATAAGTAATATAGAGATTAGATAATGAGACCATCACACCTATTATTTCACATGACTTGCATGAGATAACGATAATATCATGTCTAGTATTAATCTAAAACAGACTAGTTAACGCTAGCTAAATATTGTTTCAATTTTTTTAGATTAATACGTAGCTGTTATTGTTATATAAAAATTGCCCTATAACTTTTTAAAATAAACTATATATATTTATTTTTTTTAAAATTAATATATTAGAATAATAAAATAATAATCAAAAAACTCTTTAATAAGTAGTTTAGCAATATATATTTCTATAATAAACACTATATATTTACTTGTTTTTAAATAACATTTTTATAAGTTTGTAAAAGGTAATTTGATAGCTTTTTATGATTTTGTCGATGCTATCATCACTAACTTTAACATAATTACAGTATCATTAAATTGAAACAAAATTATTACAAACCTATCTATCCCACAAAACATCTACAGAGCCAGTATCTCATATTTTTCAAAAAAAAAAAAAAAAAAAAACACCTCTAAGACAAACAAATTTAGTGATACTAAACGGTTCTTAAATGAGTTTAATGATTTTTTAGTCTAAAAAAATTTAACATTAAATCTGTCTAAAAACCATTTAGAATCCGTAAATTCTCGTCTTCTACCCTCCGAAGAATCTAACTCGGAATTGCAGGGACAACAGACAGAACATTTTTAATCTGTGATTCATCACCAGAGTTAAGAGCAGAATGATAATCCCTTAACAAGTTATCAACATCTTCCATTTTTTGTGGACGAATATCGCCCAATTCCTTAATTTTAGCGGTAATTATCTTGACTTGATCATCGGTAAGACTAAGTCCCAATTGTTCCGCGCGATTTTTGACGGCATTCCATCCAGTTAAACGATGGCCAATATTTACGTATCGTGTCATGCTAAGGAAATATATAAATATATATTAAAATTAATTTTTTTTCAAAATTTTAAACTTATTATCGCTGTAAATGCTGAAATTCTGTTATGTTTATAAATGATGATCCCAAATTTCAGCATCAGCCACGATATTTATTGAAAATACTTTTACTTACCCAAAATCTTCTGGTTTCAAAATTTCGTAAGTACTTGGATTATTCAAAATTGCTTTCGCGTGAATACCAGCTTTATGCGTAAATGCGCAATATCCAGTAATGTAATTATTGAAAGGAACTTGAACATCGACAGAATCGGCCACCAAGTTTTCAAGGTCACGAAGCATATGGAGTTTATACTTCGACTTAATATAATCCTTATCCGCCGTGTACATACGTGCAATTAATCCACCAAGCGATGTTATTCCATTACGTTCACCAATACCCAAAATGGAAGTGTCAATATGGGTCGCACCAGCTTCAAGAGCTAAATATCATAAAATAAACGTTCGTGTTAATAAATATAAATAATTATTAATCGAAAGAGGAATATAATCACATACCAGCATAAGCATTAGCTATGGCGCAACCAGTGTCATTATGGAAATGACACTCAATGTCACATGAAACAATACCACGAAGAGTTCTAACCAAATCATAAACTTGACGTGGATTTGCGCACCCAACCGTATCAGCAATGCCAACTCGATTAACACCAAGTTTATCTACCATGCGATAAAGGCTTAATAAATCAACTAAATCACTTCGAAATGAATCTTCAGATGAGAATCGAACTTCAATTCCTTTGGATTTAACAAAATTTATAACTTCAGTAGCTTTCTCAGCAATATAGTCCATATCCTTGCCGTGAGAGAATTCACGAAGATATGAAGAAGTTCCTATTACGACATCAACGCCATCAACACCTATTCATGCATTATAATTATAAATAATAAATATACAATAATGACATAAACAATCTAAACAAAGTAATAAAAATCGTACCAGTTTCAACAGCGATTTTGGCGTCATCCATATGACATCTTATATGAGTCAAAATTTTGGCTTTAAGTCCTAGCTTAGATATTGCTTCACAATCTTGCCTTGATTGTTCTGAAGCAGCAGGCGATGTAAGTTCAATATATTCAACACCAAATTCATCTAAAGCTTTAGCAATCTCTATTTTTTTATTTGTATCGAAAAACGCATTCGCAAATTGTTCACCCTCTTTTAAAGGAAAAAGGATAATTAAAAAATTTAATAAAATATATTTTAAATTTGATACTTTTTTTTTGAAATAATAAAATACCAACAAATACCAACCTCGTAAAGTAGATTCAATAATACTAAAATTATTAACGCGACTTAATAAATCGGAATATCGTGTGTAAACGCTAGGTGGAATTTGCCTTCTGACTTCACTTCCATCTGCATTTGCTCTAATTTCTGCGTTTTTTGCGGTTGTTTTCATTTTTTTTTTTTTTTTTTTTTAAAAAGAATTAAAATTTGAGAGTAAATTGCGTCAGTCTTATTTAAATTCGGATTTTGAATTAATCCGGTTGTTATCCAGAAATTGTTACACTAATAGCTAAGCAAGATAATCTATAAATCTTGTTTCTCGTTAAATAATTAAGCGCGCTCATTGACTCATAGTTGATCATATTGATAGTGTAATGAATATCCCAAATTTGAGTTATCCTTTGCATGCAGTTAAAAAATATATCCAACAAATATTTTTGAAGTATATATCATTAGAATGCTCGTTTAGATAAACCGCTTTGGTATTTTTCTTATTTCAGCATTTTTATTTACTTTAATATGTCCACACGGAATCCAAATTAGTAATTTTAACCGTCGTGGTCGATTTGAAAACAATGGGGTAACCAGTACACTATTTTCAGTGGTATATATTTACTAAATAAAAATAGGCTTGTATTTGTTTTGCTATTATTCATATAAACAATAATTTATTAACGTTAAAGAATAGTTTCCTTTTTAGCATTCTAGATATAACGAACATCCTTATGCTGGAAACATGAGCAAATAGTGAGCTAACTGAACGCTTAAATTTTATTTAACTGCTAAGACAATCTTATACATGTATATCATGAATAACGGAGATGATTCGTCAGCCCCTTTGATAATCTACTGCTAGTTTTAACTTGCATAACGGATTGCGCAAATTCGACTAATAAGTACACGCTCACGTGAACAGACGAGTACCTACCCCTTATGATTTGTACCCGGGAGGCAAAATTTCTTTCGTACGTACATATATGGTAAATTTTTGTTTACTTTTTACGTACAAGAAGACTTTGGAAAAGAAGTAACAGAAAAAAAATTGACGCACATATAATGTTGGTGTATCATAAATATTTATATATATATATAAATATATCGCACAATTCTTTTGATTGTTTACTTCAAAAAATTATTATACAATATATGGGATCCCCACAGCAAAAGGGGGCAGTAGCAGTGTTACGTAGAAATCCAATGTTCCTGGGAGCATTTAAAAAAATTTAGGAACATTAGATGTTCCTTTTTCATCAGAAGTGACTTTTAAATTTGTACAAATTGACTTTTAAATACAAAGTGACTTTCAAATTTGTACAAAAGGACATTGTAATTTAGATTAATTAAATCGCAATATCTTGTGATCTAGTAATCCGATTTGGATGATTTTGATACCATTCGAATCCTCTCGATGAGACAATTCGTATGGTATCAAAATTATCCAAATCAAATTACAATATCACGAGATATTACGATTCAATTAATCAAAATTACAATGTTCTTTTGTACGAATTTGAAAGTCACCTTGTACGAATTTAAAAGTCGCTTTGTACGAATTTGGTGTCAAAAGGGATATTTAAATTTCCTGATGTTAGAAACAAAGTGGGAACATAAAAGCAAGGTTGGCAAAGGATACAATCCATTGAGAAAATTACCAATGGAGTGAATGGAGTCAATTATACTAATGGAGAACCTAATGGAGCCAGCGGAGAACTCAGTGGAGCTAATGGCCCCAGTATAAAGCCGATGAAGAATACCCCTAGCCTCATATACTGATAGCTCGACCTGTTGATAAACAGGTCAAACGGATCAATGTCAATGGAGTTGGTTGGCTTCCATTGGCTCCATTCAGAAATTATTCTCAATGGAGCAATGGAGCAATGTCAATGGAGTTGTTCTCCATTCGTCCCAATGGATAAATGTGCCAACGCTGCATAAAAGGTATAATAATATATGTTCCTACAAAGAGAGAGAGAGTGTGTATATCTATTATTTTTATTATAGAAACATTAACAAAAATTTTCAAATCTTTTTCACTGGGCAGTAGGTCAAAAAAAAATTTTTATTTTAATTGATTTCTTGAATTAGATTATAGGAATATAATTTTTATAAATTACAAAATCGTGGGTTCCCATATACAGTATATACCTTTCTTTATTCAGCAGTTAAAATTTAGCTAATTTAAAGTTAGTACTGTATTGGCTAAAGTTAAAAGAATTATAGTATAGATGTTAATGAAATGTTTTAAATAAATGTGGAGGCTAATGTTAAAATTTCGACTATTTTTATTAAATTTTTAAAAATTTCGAGGTGCATTTTTTGTTATTAATTAAAGTGTATAGGTGGGTTTTACATTCTAGATAGAAACCCCAAAATTTTAGCATTAGCCCCCACAATACATATATTTTGTAAAAGTTAATAAATTAAACAATTGTATTAATCAAATATACAATATACAGTATATATCTACTTAGTTAATAATAAATTTGAGTAATTCAAGTACTAAAGGCCAACAAATATACTATTCAAAAATCTATTGTTTATATTATCTTAAAATCTAAATCTAGTGAGTTTATTTC
This sequence comes from Dentiscutata erythropus, assembly GCA_910591965.1. Taxonomy (NCBI): domain Eukaryota; kingdom Fungi; phylum Glomeromycota; class Glomeromycetes; order Diversisporales; family Gigasporaceae; genus Dentiscutata; species Dentiscutata erythropus. The sequence goes on along the minus strand of CAJVPY010001680.1, from coordinate 12,873 downwards.
ACTAATTAACTTTTTTTACAAAAAAAAAGAAGCACAAAAAAGTGCTTTATCCATGATCAGCAGGGACTTACCGTCCGAGCGCCATCGAACGTTATGCACCTCGAAATTGGCTATTTTTATAATAAATAAATATAAATATATATATATAATTAAAATACAATATAAATATATCTATATATTAATATAAATTCAAATTATTACCAATAGGAACTTCAATAATTTCTGTTCCAAGTTCTAGACCACACCAAAAATACATGTATTCATTCCCGCAGCAAATTAAAAGTTGATCTGGCCAAATAGGATTCCAATAAAAATGTTTTATTGGGTTCAATTGAATAATTAAAGCGACAGGTATTAGATGTGGGATATTCCATATCCAGAGGCAATTCGGCATATTATCTTTAAAATAAAAAAAAATGAGACAAACAGATAATAATAGATTCAAATATTCTAAGCAAATATTTTACCGTTTCTCGCAGCTATAAAATGGCCATTAGAGTTAAATTTGCAATGTCCTACGCCTAACTTTGGATTTGGTTTCGCTTCAATCAGAATTGAGGGAACCTCTAAAGGCCCATCGACAAGGTCGTCTGTTATAATGATTTTATTCAGATCGGATTAATTAGTAAAAATGAATACAATTAAATTAATAAGATACATACATTTTGATATATTTCGACCGTATTCTTTACTGAATTCATTGACCTCTTTCCATATTTTCTAACAAAATAATTTAACACGTCATTTAATGGATAAGTTAAAATAAAATTCCGATTATTAAGAATTTTTACCAATTGATTAGGATTTTTAATTCGACCGGCATGTATTAATTCTATTATTGGTGACCAGGTGTAATTGTTGAATAGACGAATCTATAATGATAAAACATCAAATTTAGGTGATTCATTTAAATAAATTAAATAAACTATTTGGTGGATACCTTTTGATCGTAACTTCCAACAGCTACAAGTTTACTCGAAGGAGACCACGCGACAGACTTAACACCAAGTCCTTCGTCATCTATAGAAAAATTTCCTAAACATTGACCATCCAATGTATAAATCAAAATTTTGTACTAGTAAATCAATGTATTAATAAGTATATGCATACGTAAGCGTTAATTATTTGATAATGCTTTATTTAATATAAAAATAAAAAATACCCAAATGCAATTGTCCCACGCTACAATATAATGACCATTTGGTGATAACGCTATGTTGTCTAAGTCTACAGTATCAACTTGGAACACCTAATGGTTGACAATAATTCATAAACAAATTCGATTAATGACATGATTAAAAAAATTCATGGTTATATAGATATGTATTTGTGATTACTTACATTTAACAATTTCCAGTCGTCAGAATCACATTTATATACACCTATAAAATCTTTACATTCACGACGTTCTGCTAAAATGAACCATGGTGGGTCTTCTCGAAAACAAAACCCTTAAAGTAACAATAATTATTAGTGTCATGAACATGGACATTGCCGAATAATCTATCAATGTGTACCTTTATTGTGATATTTTGGGTCTTGTATATAGTATCCATTATTAGTTATTAAAGACCATATCGTTATCCGAAGCTTCGAAATAAAAAAAAAAAAAAAGAATGAGCAAATAGAATGATATTATATGTGTTCTTTTTTTGTTTTTTTCTGTAATAATTTTATTGTATTATTACATCCTTACCTCAAAATCTGAGAAACACATGATGCTTTTACCGTCAAGATTCCATTTTACGTTCAGTAAGCCGGCTGGACCTTCCTTTATCGATTTTTTCCATGTAGGATCATATATATTACGAACAATAATGTCACCTTTTTTAAGATTTGCAGCTAAAATCAAAGAAGAATTTGGCGACCATTCTATATATTGTAAGGAAGTAGAATGTTTGAATTCACGCGACACCTGAAGAGTGTCCGCATTACGGATGACAATTATACTATCAACAACTGTTGCAATGTATTTTAAATCGGGGGAAAACCGGCAAAGGTTTATGGACTGTTTGTATGGCTCAGTGAAATTCATTTACGAATGTTTTTTTTTAAAAAGTCAAAGTTTATATTTGATTTCGGTATGTTTACGCGTTTAATTGCAAAAGAAGATGTTTTATTGGTCAAATTTACGTTGATTCTGCACACGATCGAATTATTCCGATTGGCCAATTTTTTAATATTAAGTCAGCATATAAGAGTGACTAAAATTTGGTTCTACACGGCCGGTCTACGGAACGTACTATGTCGCGTGACTTTGCACGTATCTAATTTACATGAAAAATTTTAAGAAATACTGTAATAAAGAAGTCTGTTATGGTAATCATCACCAGTGTTGCTATATCTCAAAAATGTATTAAGTAAATGGACCCCTGAAAACATGAGAACTAATCTTAGGATCACTACTAGTAATATGTCATGGGACCAGTGTTTGAAATTTCAGATCTAAACACTGTTCTTATGAGAACAGTATAATAGCTATAGGTGTTCTCACACTAATATTTCTGTTCTCACTTAATGATCATAAAAAAAAAAAAAAAAAAACGATACCAATTTGCATTCAAAATTTATCTTAGATTTATATAACTGTCATTATATTAGAATTTTTTTATGATTTTGAATGTAATATATTTAGCATTTAACTTTGTGTATTAATATTATATAGTTTTATATTATTTACTTATGAGAACACGATTATTATTTTACTGTTCTCAAAAAAATTTTTAATAGTAAACAGTAAAAAAATTTATACTGTGCACAAATTTATAATTGTGTTCTCATGAGAACTCTGAGAACACAAATTTCAGACTTAAATCAAATATAAATCAAATGAGATGACTCACCCTAATTTATATGGAAATTTGACAAAAAAAAAAGTTTTTTTTTAATTACTCAAGAAAGTAAATATAAAAAATAATTTTAGATATGGGACTTATATTCTTTAACATTTTCTGAACTTTTGCAAAATTACAAGTTTGAATAGTGAAGGATCTTGAGCAAAAGTTCTTCATATGTTCTTTAGATCATAATATTATTATTAATTGTCGAAGATCATAATTAAAATGAAATAAACGTTTGTATTTAACTACCTAAAACCCACTTATACTTGTTAATTATAAATTCTAACCTAAAATTAACTTCTAACCCTAACCCCTAACCCTAAAAAATGCACACCAAAATTTTTTATTTTTTGGTAGATTTTCTATTTTTTATATTGTAAATATTTCATGTCCTATAGCAGATATATAAAATAGAATTTACTACGCCTTTAATTCCTCCTGTAATACATATTTAACATTTTTTAATTCTATAAAAGCAAGAAGTTTAATGAAAGGCTCCTTTATATCGTAACAGCGTCAAATTTTTATTTTACTGATTAAAATATATCATGGCTTGCCGGGATATCTACTATCACACGATTTACAAACATAATGCAGGCCACATGGTAAATCGTTGGCCGGGCTTTTTTTATTTTAAATAAAGTGAAAATTAATTATTAAATCTAATGATACTTAAACAAAATAAAAAAAAAGGCGTAATTAATTTAATGAGCAGGCTTCAGCAAGCAAAAATTTATTTTCATATGTTTATTTTTTCGAGAGCTATTGAATTTAAATTTTCTAAAAAAAAGCCCGGCTAACGATTTACCATATGGCCTGCATTATGTTTGTAAATCGTGTGATAGTAGATATTTCGATAAGCTATATTCTAATAAGTAAAATAAAAGTTTGACATTGTTACGATTTAAAGGTACCTTTCATTAAACATCTTGCTCACTATATAGGCTGATATGAGACACCAACAATAATTTCGTTAATTTTTGATAATTTAAGATTAAATACCAATTTCGACATCAAAACTTTTCATTAAGGGTAATTTCACCGCCATTTATAATTATGCTACATGATTAGAGTTCTTGGCATGATAAAAAAATTTGGCATACCAGGCATGCCAAATTCCAAATTTCATGCCAGATACATGCCATGGCATGTCATAATCACATGATTTGCTTGTTTAATTTAATTGGTTAAAAAAATTTTTTTCTGAAGTTCAAAAAATATAAACTGCATCTTTATATATTTTCGGAATATGGCATGCCCTATTGACTATTCGAGTATATTCGAATTTTGGCCTAAATTAAGCTTAATTCAGGCCATTACTCAAAATAACGCCCCTGCGCGTTATTTCGCGCTTATACGGTACGATATAAATTCCTATAAATTTAGATTGTAAATTTTTACAATCCGCAAGTCGTTTATTGCAAGTCCGCTTCGTGAAAATGAAAGGTGGTTATGTTTTTCGTAGTACTGGAATCGGACCCTCTTGGATTTCTACAGGAGGCTGTCTCGGCGTCGCGCAAAGGCACACTCTGGAAGAACTATTCTGAAATTTAGCAAGGGTGGTTTTAGTTTGTTACCTCGGCGTTAGCGCAAAGGTGCACTCTAAATCCCACTTAAACTATTTGACAGGTAGTTGCTTCTATCACCCTGGAGAGGAGTTTCTTGCCGATAAGTCTGTTGGTTTTGCATAAGAATCAGCTACGCTCTTCCTTGTCGTAGAAGAAACTTAGTCCGAGCGAACCCTTTGGGAACCTACAAGAGGCTGTCTCGGCGTTCGCGCAAAGGCACACTCTGGAAGATCTGTTCACATTTAGCAAGGGTTGGTTTAGTTCGTTATCTCGGCGTTAGCGCAAAGGTGCGCTTTAAATCACCTAAACTATTTGCCAGAATGGACTTCTACGACCTTGCGGAGGGTTTGCACGATGTTCTAATGAAAATATTACTATTTAATAAATATTTTTTATTAATTAAATTTTTTTATATGCTAGGAGATTGATATTTTCATTTCGACTAGTGATCCTTTTTTTTCCTGCCAGAAACAAACGATCGACCTTTAATTTTCGTTGATACAATAATTTTTTGGAGATTTCACGTCAACTATCAAAAGTCCAGGTAAATTTGTATATTAAACGGTATAATTTTTTTATTACTGTATAACACGAAATCGACTAATATTAAATTAGAGTCAGGGTTGACTTAGGAGAAAGGCAAGGCTTATACCAGACGAGGAAATTTAACATATTGATCATAAGTTTCTTTATCACATAACGCTTAATTGCATTTTATCGCACTGTTTAAACTCATGCATACTTTGAATTCTTTGATCTATGAATATAGAAATTCCAAGATAAAATCACGGGATCATCTTGAATTAGGCCACTTGCCATTAATAATCTTCGCTGCACTTCGTTCCTGATAATCGATCCATTCAATTTTAACCTTATTTGGCCTGAATCAAATTCGATCTTTAAGAACTTATCAATCTTCGAACCTAGATATACCCGATTAAAGGTTTTAAAATTTTTGAATTATTTAAGGTCTTAATAATACATTAAATGCACGCATATTTGTATAATGAATCAGTGGTTTTTAAAAATAAATGAAATGTAAGATGTAAATAAAAAAAAAAAAAAGTGATAAGTATGAAAAATAAAGTTGAAAAAATAAAGTTTAATAATATATTTATTTTGGTCATGAACCCAAATTAAATACGTAAAAAAAAAATCTGGTTTGATCAAGACCACATACATTTTTTTGTTAAGGAATTTATTACTTATTACATGTACTACGTATAAATAAACTTAATCCATTAATCACAAGATTTTGATATATTTTTATTACATAGTAATGTGTCTTCATAAAACAAGTTTGAAAATTAATATATATTTATATATATAATGAAAGCCAAATCTTTTCGAAAATTTGAAATTTGTCGAGCATATTTACAAGTAAAATTTTAGAAAAGTATTAGTCATCTCTCGGTCATAAATTTTTGTTTACCCACTACACGTAATTAGATTTCAGTCTAATGACAAAGTGATCTAAATTTGATCTACGGCTCATTTTATATTATATATGTAATTCCCAAACCATTAATTGTGATTTTAATTAAAAATTTAGTTTGACAGTATCATTAAACCAACAGTAACAAATTTAAATATCAAACGTCTATTTCGTTTTATCCTTTACATTATTAAAATAGGAAAAATTAAAAAAAGGAAATCACTAGTATACACATCAATTTTCCTAAGTTCCTCCCTATACATTTATACATATACTTAAAACTGTATAAATTATTCTGTCTTGAGTTTTGTGGGTGGGGCTGAAATGGTAATAATAATTTTAATTAATAGCGATTCGAGACTAAACACATTCAAAGCATAAAATATAAAGTGATATACCAATAAAGTTTCGACTGACGAATTTTAACATTTCATCGATTATAATAACGGGGAACGACATCAGTATCACGGCTCCCCATTCTGTCGTGTTTAGGGGTACGATTTCAAAGAGTTTCTATAAACAACAATAAGGATGTAAATAACAATGAAGTAAGTAATGATGAGGGCATACCATAATGAGAATGTTTTAGTTCTATTAAATAGAATGAAATGAAAAATGAATTTTACCGAAAAGAATGGAACATATAGTATCATGAAATGTAGGGCCATTGAGAGAAAGATTGAAAGCACAAGGTAAATATTACTCCACACAGGTAATGTGAATAAACTTTCGTTTTCACTTAAAGAATTTGTAGCATTAAACATTTCAATAGTGACAAGAACCGAAAGTGACATTGTGGTAGCACGACTAGCCATAATGCTTGTAAACATTTCGCAGCCAATTTCTGGGAATAAAGCACTGCATTTGTGAAAGTTTGTCTTTTAATGAAAAATATAATTAAAATTAAAATCCAAAATAATAAAACAAAATAGATTCAAAAGAGTGAAATAAAACAAAAAGCTTACCAATTGGTAAAAAGAAATCTGGGGACCTCCTTCATAGAACATAAACCACCAAGCGTATGCAAATACGGTAGCAGCACCAACATAAGTACCAACAACCATATAACGGAAGAATAACCATTTTCCAACAAAAGGTTCTCGAGGATTTCGTGGAGGACGACGCATAATTTCATGATCCGCAGGATTGAAACCAAGGGCAGTTGCAGGAAGACCATCAGTTACAAGATTTACCCACAAAAGTTGGACGGGAATAAGAGCTTCTGGCATACCAAGAAGAACTGTAAGGAAAATACTAATAAAAAGTTATCAATTAATAAAATTCAAATTAATGAATAATAATCGTAATAATAATAATAATGATAATAACCGAGAATAAAATTTACCTTACAACTTCACCAATATTCGAACTAATCAAATATCGAATGAATTGTTTTGTATTGTTATATATTGATCGTCCTTCCTCAACAGCACCTTCAATACTAGCAAAATTGTCATCGGCAAGAACCATATCAGCAGCTAATTTAGCAACATCGGTACCGGATCCCATTGCAATACCAATGTCAGCTTTCTTAAGAGCTGGTGCATCATTGACACCATCCCCTGTCTACAATTTAAAGAATTAAGATGAATATATTGTATAGGTAATAACATTTAACTATTGAAAAAATACAGTCAACCTCCTATATAATCACACGTTTTTTTACTTAAAACTTTTTTAAAAAAATGTGCTTATAAAGAAGTTGCGCTTATATAGAAATAGTTTTTCATAAGCTTAATAGTAATTTATCCTTGAGCACAGAATGAGATAAAGAGAGATTTTATATGATGTGATTATAGAGGAGGTGATTGCATAGAGGTACGACTGTATATTAGTCCCTTACCATAGCTACTATATCACCATTCCTTTGCAGTATATCAACAAGTTGACTCTTATGTGATGGTTCAGTCCTTGAAAATAGACTAGCTTCCTTTAAAACTTTGGCTTTTTTATCATCTGAAAAATCATCAAATTCTCTACCAGTAAAAGATTTTCCTTCCAAATCCTCATGTTCACCAAAAATACCAATTGATCTGCAAATAGCTTCAGCCGTATTTTGATTGTCACCAGTTATAACAATAACTCTTATCCCAGCAGTCTTACATTTTATAATAGCATCCGCAACTTCAGGACGTGGTGGATCAAGCATGCCTACTAAACCAATAAAAGTCATATCTTTTTCATATTGATCAAACTTTGAAGGATCACCAAGATCCCAATTATTAGTTGAGCAATTGTCAAGTTTAGCCATAGCAAGAACTCTTAAACCTTTACGGCCATATTCTTTAAGTTTTTTTGATAACTCGTTTTTGATAGTATCAGTAAGCCCAATAGTTGTGGATGATGATAACTGGATAGACGTACATCTGTCTAATATGTTTTCAGGTGCACCTTTAACAAGTAAGGAAGTAGAATTGGGGGAATTCATATTTTGGACAATAACAGACATGGATTTACGATCACGAGAAAATTCGAGAGTATTTAACTGCAAAATAATTGAGAAGGTTAAATATTATTAATACAAAGAAAAATAAATAAATAAATAAAAAATAAAAAAATAAATTAAAATAAATAACACGATCACTTACACGATGAAATCTATTTTCATAGTAGTCATTACAAGCAGTAGCGCGTGCCTTTGAAGAACATGAGCTCAAAGTACCATTAAATGAATTACTGTCAGTTCCAAGTTTTTCGACAAAAACCTTTAGAGCTGCTTCGGTAGGTTCACCGACATTATTATATGAACCAGTAGTCTGTAGATGAAGTACCGAATTTAGTTATAATCATATAATAATTAGTATAACAGAAACGTCCTCTAAAAGCCCAACTTACTTCGTCATAAGAAATTCGGGAGTCATTACATAAAGCACATATTTTTGCTAGGTCATTAATACAAGGACTTTTTTCAGGAAGAAAATAGACAGTTTCACCATCGGGAGTCACAATGTTTCCGTGTGGAGAATAATTGGAACCATCAATATGATATTCTTGGAGATCAGCAAGCTCATTTGTTACAACAAGTAACTAAGTAACAAAAAGTAGTAATAATTAAATTATTATTAATTATAAAATGTATGAAGATATTCAAAGTATAAGAATGAAAATTAAAAATGAAAATTAATACAATATTATAAATAAATAAATAAAATAAATAAATACCCTTGACACACTCATACGATTTGTAGTGAGGGTACCAGTTTTATCCGAACAAATAACACTAGTACAGCCCAAAGTTTCAACAGATGGAAGAGAACGAACGATTGCATTCCTCCTGGCCATTTTTTTTGTACCAAGAGCTAAACAAGTAGTAATAACTACGGCCAAACCTTCAGGAATGGCAGCAACGGCTAACGCAACGGCAATTTTAAAATAATATATAGCACCTTTAAGCCAACCATGATGAGAAGGATCGTTGAAGTGACGAATATTTATCACCCACACAGCAATACAAATTATTGTAATAACCTATTAAAATGACAAATAATATATGTCATTAATAATATTTTATAGAAAAAAAAAATCAATAAATAAAATCTTTATAAATTAACCTTGGCCAATAAGTCACCAAATTCATCCAATTTAATTTTTAGAGGAGTTTTAGCGGATATTTGACTAGCAATATTTTCATGAATATCACCTATAGCAGTGTTGGTACCGGTTTTAACAATAATGGCACGTGCTTTTCCAAGTACGACAGTAGTTCCCTATATAAAAGGGTTTATGATAGATCAATAAATAAAACATTTAGTATAAAAATTAAATAAACGAATAAATACGAATAAAAAAAATACTACCGTAAATAGAATATTAGTTTGATCCTGCTTAACAGCTTGTGGATCTTTAACTGGTCTAGTGTCCTTATTCACACTAACACTTTCACCAGTAAAAATGGCCTGATCGACTCTTAAAGCAGATGAATAAACCTTTAATATTCGACAATCAGCTGGAATTTTGTCACCTACAGCGACATCAACAATGTCACCTGGTACAAGATCCGAAGCATGAAGTTTACTTAGATGTCCATCACGTAAAACCTTTGCTTCATCAGGTGAATATTCTCTTAAAGCCTAAATAAGAAATTAAACTTAATGTAAAATCAAAAAAAAAAATCAAAATTTTTTAATAGAAATTTGTTTACCTCAATAGCTTTCTCGGCATTAGTTTCTTGTATAACACCTACGGTCGCATTAGCGATTAAAATTAAGAGAATTACGATTGGTTCTACAAAAGCAGTACCCTGTTCTTCGGATTCTTCGAGTAAAGCCAGTATAAAAGATATCGCAGCAGAAATTAAGAGAATTATAACGAGTTGATCTTTGAATTGTTCTAGAATGAGTTCTATTAAAGAAGTTTGTCCTTCTTGGGGAATCTCTGTAAGATTTTAAAAGGAAATTATAAATTTTATGATAAGATAACAGGATAACAGAATTAAAAGGGATAAATATTAAATAAATCGAAACATTGTAGGGATTTTTGAAGTTCAATAATTAAAGATAAAATTAGATCTGCGTTTTTCGGAATAAAAAATTAGTACATACCATTCTTTCCATAAGTTTTCTCATTCTCTTCAACCTGATTTTCCGTTAAACCTCTGTTTATATCAACTTTAAAATAGTCTAAAACTTCTTCAACAGTTTTTACGTGAGCGTGCTCTAAAGTTTCTTCAGAAGTTTTTATATGAGCCTCCATTATTTACTTTAAAATAGATCAAAGGTTTAAAAAACTAAAAAACTATACACAAAAAAAAAAAAATGTATCACAAAATATAGTATTTTAAGTATATATAAAGAATAAATGTTTAGGGATTTCCTCAAGAAAATGAAGGTAAGGAAGATTAACTTGAATATTTTTCATTTTTAAAAGGTTTTACAAACATTGATAACGTGTCTTCTGTCAATTGGTTTATAGATGAGCATTATATAATAGTAATGAACTTTAATTAGAAAAATATGACTTAAAATATCCGGGGCATATAGACTCAAATAATAATTACGCACTTCTGCACTTATCGTTATGTACATACATGTGTACTTAATAACTAAATAAAGTATATAAGTATAATACAATGGCCTGTGATAAGAAGTTCTTTCACACGGGTATTTGCCACAATATAACATTTAATTGGAACACGTTTTTATTTGGGGGTTGCATCTATGTACGCCCCACTCAATTAATGATCCAATTGCCATGAATAAATTTTTAGATATCGATGTGCATAAAAAAGGCATGCCTCGGACTTTTATTTGAAATTCCAAGTCGTATCCTTTGATGGCTTAGTAATACAGTACTAATCAACTTCTTAACATAATAATGATAATTAATGATAATGAGTGAGTTAATGATTTTATTGTCTGTTATGTAAATTTTTAATTGATTTAAACGTTAACGGTTAATGTTAAGTGATGTGATCTTGAAATTTAATGCAATTCTAGAATACCAATTTAGAATATCCTTTGCTACATACGGTTTCATGTACCGATTTGTTTTTAGAATAAGCATGCTTTCAAGTTTAAAGGTCATGACTTGGTGTAAAGGAGGACATGCGTCAAATATAGATATGAGCGTATCAAGTATGCATATCTGCTGATTTTGATAACAAAGTAATGATATATATGTGACCGATATAAATCCTTGGATTTATCATAAATAAAACTATATAGCTGATAGGTCATTTCATTACTTCTGATACACTCACTATATACATTACATAAATGTTTGTCCCCGACAGTCAAGGTTGGTCCGATTGAGTAACAGGTCGCTAGGTCTATAGGTATCGGGAAACCTGCTGAGTGTCAAAAACAACTGGATAATAGCCTTGGCCAAAAATAAATATTGAACCAATCAAATTATTGGAAAAATTTTCCAAGTTTAGTATTTTATTATCGTAGCCAGCCATTGACCATGGCCAGTGGCAGGTCAAATGGCAAGAATGCCATCACTGGATGTGATCGATCAACACAACGATCGTTCTATCTAGTGATGATCCTAAAACCGATCGCAGGAGGTTTTATACCTTGTGATGAAGGCGTACCACATGACCAAGACGAAACCGAATTAGTAATATCGTAGTGCGGCAACATTACCAACTTTAAAGGACACCTGCATGATTAAAGAGACCTCCGGAGGTTTTTAAAGTAAAGGAGAAAATTAAAAGAGGTTAGTAACAAAAACCGAGTCATGTGGTAGTTTGTGCAACACGTATGCTTCCCACCAATTGTCGGCTTTCTTTTTACTGAGGCATTATAACGTCCAAATATAGATATAATTTTCATTCTCCATTACACAGTATCGACCAGTCAAAATATCACTACGGGATTAGTCAACCAATCAAATTGCGAAATTTACAAAAAGACGAAACCATGGGATTCAAGAAATATGTTGTAAAGCAAAATGAGAGCTTCATGTTTGTTTAATCATTTTCAATATTCATAGAAAAGATAAGTCAAACGAGCCTTCCAAAAAAGTATTGTAAAATAATATAAAAAAAATTTTTATCAATTGTGTAACGATTTTGTGACGTTCGACGTTTCCTCCTGTTGCGAATTATACATAATAATTAGATGCTGCGGCTGTGGTGCGAACACGGGCCACTCTTCTATCTCGGAAATGTCTACTTGCTTAAATCATACACCTCCGTTAAGAGTCACGAAACTCTTTCTATAAATACCTCCAAAAACCTTGTGCCAACATTATCGTTCGGAATTTAGAAAAATCAGGTTTAAACATCGGACTAAACTTAAATGATAATATAGTATCTCATTAACGACCTGAACTGTTTCAACATTTGATGCTTTTATAATTCTAAAATGTTGATAAATCTTTGTTCAAACGTCTTGATAAAATTTTTTAATTCACATGTTAATTAATTGTTCACATATCATCACATCTTTGTACTCCTATTGCTATTGAGAATTTTTAACAATGAATATTAATTTACTACAAAAATATTTAAGAATTATTATAAAACGCACCTATGGTGTTTTTACACCTATGTATAATTTCTTTTAATAAAATTTAGGGTTAGGGT
>CAJVPY010001679.1:0-18568 GCA_910591965.1 Dentiscutata erythropus | reverse complement strand
TTTAAAATTTTATTAAAAAATTTTAAAATTTAAAAAAGTTTGCAAGCAAATTTGGCTGCAAAACAATTTAAGGGATATATTTGTTTTTTATTGTTTTTTATTAAAAATTTTCAATGTTTTAAAACATTTAAACAAAAATACAATATTTTAAAATATTTGCTATCTTTATTGGAATCTTAATTCTTTTTATTGCAAGCTTAAGCATTTGAAGAGGAACTAAATCAAATGCTTTTTGCATATCTTGAAACAGAAGCCAAAGCTCTTTCCCCTGTTCTTTTGCATCCTCTATAATGCTATTTAAAATAAAAATTAGTTTAGATGTAAAGTCACCAAGTAGGCCTGCATAATTTGGTTTTTTAAGAATTAAGTTTCTTGTTAATATTTTCGAGAGCCATGTTGCTAAGATCTTTGTCACACATTTATGAAATATTTCTAGTAATGCGATTGGTCTAAAAGTATTTACGATAAAGTTCCACTCTGTCGACTTTAAGAGAATAAATTTGGCTGTGTTTTCATTTATTTGGTATTTTCTGGTTTTAAAACAGATTGAGCCAAATTTTCTAAATAGATTTGTATATAACTATTTGCTTGTTTAATAAGCATATATCTGATTCCTATTATACTTAGTGCAATATTGTTCTTAAGCTTCTTAAGCATCTTGTACTATTCTTCTTCTGAGATATCTTTTTCTAAATTTGTATACCAGAAAGCATTAATTTCTGCTTGTGGTTTGTAGATTTCCTTCTACTCAGAAGTTAAAGAAGCTATATTTAGTTTGCTTTTGTTATACTGATCTTGAAAAAAAAATAAGTTTTTGATAAAACATTTTTAGGGTTTGTATATAATTAAAACTTGTTTTTAATTTTTTCTAGAATTCTATCTATTTTGGTTTTTAAGTAGGGCTTGTCCAGTATACTTTTGAACATTTTACCCTGCTCATCTTAAATTATAAAACAACACCAATCTGTAAATTTTTTGATTCTTTTATTTTTTTGTTTTTTTTTATTTATACTGCCTATTTTTTGTTGAAGATATATAGCCAACCCTTAATATCTTGCATTCATTCTTCTAACATTGCAGTTTTATTAAGAACTATATTAAAACCATGTCTGGTGCTAATTTTGTATAGAAGAGATTTTATTTCTTGAATTCTTTTTTCAGTTATTATGAATGTCACTATTTGACCTTCATTTCCTCATACTAGTCTTTTAATTTTTTGACAAATTTTGCTTATATTAATTGTATTTTCATATAATAGAAATCTTGTTTATTTTTTTTTTGTCAAACTTTTATTATTTGACAGAAAACCTATTTTTTTAAAATGAATATTTTGTTTAGCCGCATATAAAATCTCTGTTTCAATTGAGGTTCAGATGTAATCTATATCTTGTTGTAATATTTCATTCGTATTTTTCTTCAGTATATTTAATGAAGATAGATTTTTTTTAAGAAAAGATTATAGTGAAATCTTGTAGTTTTCTCAATTTTTAGGTGAAGCTTTATTATAAAGAAACTTTATATAAAAACTTTTTTTTTGGTTAACACTTTGGGCATATTGTTTTTGTATTTTAAATTTTCTAGTATAATTAGGTCTATATCTCAGATTTCTGCCTTATATAATAATTTTGCTAAGCTTTCTGAAATCTAAATTTGGTTAATACGTGTGGCTGTACTACTATTAGACCATGTATAGGCTTGTACAACAGGATTTAGGTACCAAAAAGAGTTTATAAAATTCTAATTAAGCATCTAATTGTGCAATGAAAGTTTCTTGTATACACATGTACTACTATAACTTTGTTTATCAAGTTCTGGCATTATTATATGATTAAAATCTTCCATGACTATTATTTCTGAATTTCTAGGTCTGTTAAGGTATATATTTATGACTTGTTGTTAAATCCTCTTAATTTGCTTTTTGTTATTAGAAGAAAAATATACAACAAAAATATTAATTTTTAGGTAGTTTACAATTAGAAACAGTTCAAGTATTTATTATGTTTTCTAAGACCTGCTAGGCTTTTTTAGATTTTTTCGCTAATTAGAACTTCTATTCCAAAGCCTTTTTTTTTATCAACATTTGTATTTAACTAATGATCTTTAAATAAGCTCTCTAGAGAGAGTATATATTGGCCTTCCTTTTTTGCTATATTTGTTTCTGTAATTTCTAAAATATCGATATCTTTCTCTTTAGCCCAATTTATTAAGTGTAAAAGTTTTTGATTGTTTGATTTAAAACCATTAATATTGTGACATACTAAATTTAGATTAAAATCTAGAGCATTATAGTTTATCTTAAGTGGAGTTTGCCCTAATAAGTCAATTTACTCATTTGTTTCTGTTAATATAACTGGTGCGCTCTTAGAAGCAGTTGGAAACTGAAGCCCTTGTTTTTTTTTTATTTTCTGTAATCTGTTTAAGATTTGCTCTAAAATACTATCATATATACTAGATACAGATATAGAAATATGTTTTGGATTACTAAAGCTTTTATTACTTGGCTTAATCTTTTTATGTATATTTTTATCTTGAGTTAATTTGAACTCTTGAAGTTTTTGGTTTTCTCTCTGCTCTTTTCTCTTCTAGTTTAACTCTATTTAATCTAGTTGTATATTCTTTTTTAATATTTTTAAAGGGCTTGTGAGTATTGCTTCAGGATCTGAGATTACTATTATCCTTACTGTTTTCTTTATTTTCAGAAGAGGTATAGATAGAGTTTCTAGTTTCACTGCTTGGTTTGAGAGGTGAACATTTGGCTTGGTTCTTTTTTCTTGGTATTTCAATTTCATTCAATAATCTTTTGCCTTTGTTCATATTTTTAACTTCTCTTTTGTAATAAAATATGTTGAGAGTGTTTTTTCTAGTTAGATCTTCTGAAGTTTAGTGCTATTCAAGCTTAGTGTTAAAATAATAAATATTGCAACTTTGGGCTAATAAGAGATCTTCTTCCAATTTGAAATACAGATAAGCTCTTTTTTTAGATTCTTGTTACAATTTTTTAATATATGTACTGTTTAAACTTTGAATTTTTTGAGTTGATACAAAAGAAGGCTATTGTATACAGTTGTTGGTATATTTGAAATTATATATTTATAGCTATTTCTTTCTTCTATTTTAGCAATATCAAACTTTTCTGATGTTGTATAATATGTTTTTCCTTGATCTAAATATACTAACCAACTTTCTTTTAGTAACTTTGTTCTCTGTTCAGAGCTTGGCAAGATCTTAATATATACTGTTTTAGTTTTGAAGTTTTGCAAAAACAGAAGCTGTACCAAAGAATCTAAAATATGTTTTGATAGTTAATGCACTAGTTTCTTTGGGCAAGTTCCAAATCATAAAAAGATAAACTGAATTTTGTAGTTGTTTATAATAGTAAATTTTGCTTTTCGGAGCCCAGACCGAATTAAATATATTGTTATGTTGTTTAAGTTTTTTAGCACTTGCTTGTATTATTGTTTTTATATTTGATTGAGATTTTTCCTCAATAAGTTTATTTAATTAATAATCCTCTAGTCAACTGTAGGGTTCGGAATAAGCTAGGCTAAACCCATGGGTTTAGAGAGCTGACAATTATCAGGTAATTTTCTAGGAGAGGGGTTAAAAAATTTGAAATTTTATATCTATAACTATATACTAAAAAAATTTGTATATAATAATAACGTTTAAATTAACAATATAAATAATCAATTAAATTGTTATCAGTTATCTAAAGCCACATCTTTATTTGAATAGTTGTGTAACAAAAATAGATTACGCGTTTAGTGGCCAATTGTATCTAATAATAAAAATCACAATAATTTTAATGTAGACTAAATCCAATACTGGAGTAGATGATAATTCTAATGCAAAACTAACTCCACTTTAACCATTACTGGAATAGCAAGTAAGGCCAGTGACTTATAATAAAAATCGTTATAATTTCAATGCAAACTAATTTAGCCTTTAGAATTTATATTGCAGAGTGAATAAGCTCAGTATTGAAAATTTACAGACAAAAATTCTGATAATTCCAATGTAGACTAACTCAATCTTAACTACATACTGGTATTATGGGTAAGTTTTGTAACAGAATTTTTTTCTTAACTTTTAACCACATACTTTGTCTAACTTCAATGCAAACTAACTCTACTTTAACTATATAAAGTGTATTGCCAGAATAGCAAGATCAGTATCAAAATTTTTATGGAATCTTATGATAATAATTTCAATTTAAACTAACTTAACTTTTAATATGTATATTATAGCACGTAGCAAATTAGAATTTTATAGCAACTTTCAAGAGAAATAATAATAATTCCATTATCAATTAACTCATTCTTAACTACATACTGGTATTGCTAGAATGGTAAGTAAGTTTTGTAATGAAAATTTTTTAGTAACTATGATAGGAATTACAATAATCTCGATATAGACTACTTTGTATTAGAGTTTTTTTATATAGTAGGAACCAATGGGGCAGAATCTTGCTGCAGCTCGCGATAACTCTAGGTTCTTATTATCATCAAAAAAATGTTCTGCAATATTAATTTTTATTATTGCCGGATACTTTATTAAGCAATATGTTGTAGAAGAAAAGAGAAAAAAAGCCACTCAAGAAGCATCTAATTCCTTATTTGCAATATGAAGTAGTAAAATGATATTCCAATGCAAACTAACTCTACTTTAACTACATAAAGTGTATTGCTGGAATAGCAAGTAAGATCAGTATTAAAATTTTTATAGTGTCTCACAATAGAAATTGCAATAATCCTAATTCAAACTAACTTAATCTTTAATATATACATTACAGTAGCAAATTAGAAATTTATAGCAACTTTTAATAGAAATTATAATAATTCCATCATAGATTAATATGTACTAGTATCACTGGAATGGTGAGTAAGTTTTGTAATAGAATTTTTTTAGTAACTATAATAGGAATTACAATAATCTCAATGTAAACTAACTCAACCTTTAACCACATACTTTGTACTAATTTTTTATAGCAATACACAGTAGAAACCACGATATCTCCAATGCAACTAACTCACATCTGTGTCACCAAAGTAGTAAGTTAATTCTAATACAAACTAACTCTACTTTAACTACATACAATGTACTGTATTGCTAGAATAGTAAATAAGATCAGTATCAAAATTTTTACAGTAACTCATGATAGAAATTGCAATAATTCAAATTCAAACTAACTAACCTTTAATATACACATTACAGTAGTGAATTAGGATTTTACAGCAACTTTCGACAGAAATTATGATAATTCCATCATAGATTAACTTATTTTTCTTAACTAGTATTACTGGAGTAGTGAGTAAGTTTTGTAACAGAATTTTTTTTAGTACTCACAATAGGAACTACAAATTTTTTATAGCAACTCACGGTAGGACTCATGATAATTCTAATGCAACTAACTCAATCTTAACCACATGCTGTGTATTACCCGAATAGCAAGTAAGGTTTGTAGAAATTTTTTTACAATAACTCGTGATAATTCCAATGCAAGCTAACTAACCTTTAACTACACATATACCTACAGTAGCGAATAAGTTCAGTATTAGAATTTTACAGCAATTTTCGACAGAAATCATATAATAATTCCAATGTAGACTAACTCAATTTTACCTACATACTGGTATTACTGGAATGATGAGTAAGTTTCGTAACAAAAATTTTTTTGATAAAAATTACAATAATCTGGTTTATCCGATTAAACTGATATGCATAGTAAACAGATTTTATCGGGTTTAGGAACTATCAAATTTAAGAGGTATATATCTACCTCACTAGCAAAATGCCACCTATTCACAAATAGAAATCCACTCATCTATAAACGCTAAAAAACACCTGTCCATAAGGTTATAGCATGATTTCCTGAAAGTTATTTATCTGCCAACTCATTTCCTCAATACTATAATGCCGACTTGATATTTCATCTATAGCACTTTTGTTTTGATAAAATATACGTTTAATATTACATTTTTTTGACTTAGACAAGACATTTCTCTAACAATAATTTCTAGACAAATAATTCTATCTAACTCTAAATTAGATTAAATCAGGCCAATTTTTATGTTGAAGAAAGATCGTCGGAGAAATGTCTTATCTGAGCAAAGTATTTTCAAAAATACATAATATCTTATCGAAAAAATGGGCTGTAGATGAAATAGCATGTCGGCATTGAAGTGTCAGAGAAATGAGTTGGTGGGTAAATAGCTTTTGGGGAATTGGCGACAACCCATCCGTGAAGATACTCATAAAGACACCCATTCACAAAGATACTAGCCAAAAAGACACCCGATCATCTACCCGTAGAGATACCCAACTATCCATCTACTTTCTTGCAGAGGTATCCAACTATCTACCTACCCGCTTTTAAAGACATCTACCACCCATAGAGACCTAACTATCCACTATCTACTATCTATTTATCTGCCTGTAAAGAATACAAAAAAAAGAATACGTAAAAAAAAAAAAAAAAAACCAACAGACAAAAGAAAAAAAAAAATGAAGAATAGAGTAGTATAAATATTGTAAGTTAAAAAGTAATTTAAATAAAGATAATAATTAATTTTAAAAAAGATAAATTTTTTTTTTAAAAAAAATAAATTAATCGATAATAATTTAATATTAATAATTTAAAGTTTTTTTTAAAAAAATAATAATATATATATAAGTTATAATGTTAATAAAAAAATTTTTTTTAATAATTAAAATAAATTTTTAAAAAATAAATAATTTATAAAAAAAAACAAGTTGAAAAAAAAATTTTAATTTAATTGATAATCCAGATAAAATCAGCACAAATTTACTATACATATTTGGGTAAATTTTATCAATTTTATATATTACAATGGAAAATACACAAAAATATTAAAAAGGTAAAGTGCAAGAAAATTATCAATAACAAGTTTTTATTGCACAGGTAACTTAGTTCAGAGGCTCTAAAAATGACTAGTAACAAAAAAAATTTTTATTACCTTGTAAACAAAAAACTTTACTTTAGACTCGAGTCAGATTACTGACTATGACGAAATAGCAAATTCGCGATTGCAACAAGTAAAAGGAGTAGAAAAAAAAAAAGTAACCGCGACAATTATATTCTAAAAAGAAAAAAAAAAAAAGCTGCAACGAATATATAAGAAAAGAAACAGAATAAACATATATGCGGATATGTATGTTTATTATGAATGTGTAATTTTGTTTTCCTCCAAAGAACGCTCTGCCATTAATCGTTTCCAAGCCCTCGAAAAACCACCTATCCAGTTTGATATTGTAGAAGTTTCAGGTATGTCAGCTTCATTAATTTCATCTTCCCGGGAACACTTCAATAATTCTTGTTGCATTTCCGTTGCAGACATTTTGTTTCGTGGGCTTGCTGTTCCAGTGTGAAACATAATCTCTAATAGATTTTTTACTTGAGGTGTGAGCCTTTTTACTGACGCTCTGCTTTTTTTCTGCTTTTCTTTAAGGCATCAGCCAGCGTCAAAATTTCAGTAACTAGTATATACGAATATGGGGGAATGCCAAAAAAATGAAGAGAAAGTAAGCAACGAAGCCAAGGATGGAAAAAAGAATGAAGTTAAAAAAAGAAAGAAATTAGGAAAAGCATCAAGAGCGAAAGAAAGAATAAAGTAAAAGAAATGGAGGTAAGAAAAGTGATACGAAAGAAATGGAAGAGATGAAGCAATATAAGAAAAAAGGGGGAAAATTAGAAGGAATAGAATTATAGAAAAAAAATGAAAGTGTGAAAAGAAAAGAAAAGAGGGAAGGGGGACAGAGGCAAATATAAGAAATGAATGTATGAAAAGTAGGAAAAATATATAAAGGAGCGAAAATAGAAAAAAGAATGAAAGCGTAAAAAGGAGAGAAAATGAAAATGAGAAAAATAAGAAAAAGAAGGATGAAAATAATAAAATGAACGGAATGGGAATGGGAAAAGATATAAATGCGAAATATGAATGGAATGTTAGAAATAAATATGAGAAAATGTAAGTAATAAAAAATGGTAAGATATAGGTGAAAATGTAAAAATAAATAAAATTAAATAAAATAAATAGCAAGAGGAATTAAATATGATTGTAATAAATAAATAAAAGTAATAAAAACGTAAAAAATAAGTCAAAAATTGAAAAATGAACAAAAAGGTATAAAAATGCCAAAAATAAACGAAAGAACGCATGTACAAAATTATAAGGTTGAAAAAAAGTATAAGCAAGTGGAAAAGTTAAGTGAACTTGAATAAATATGTGTGAACTAAATAAAAATATAGAATATGAATAGATGCGAGAAACATGAGTAAAAGTAGACGATGAATAAAAAGTAACATAAATGAAAACGTAAAGCATGACCGAAAAGAAGAGTTGAGTTAGTAAATATGACAAAGCTCAATAAATTCACAAAAAAAATAAATAAAAAAATCAAGGTAAAAAAAAAAAAACGATAACCCTTCAGACTCGGCATAAATTTCTATTTCCGCTGTATTGGTCAAATCGATTGTTTCCTGGATTATAAGCAGGCTATTTTTAGTCAACTGCTTATTGTATACGTAAAATATTAGAATTTACGTACTAGATCATCAATCTTGTCTTCACTTACTAAATCTTTATTTGACAAAGCTGATAAAATTATAATGAGTTAATATTTGAACAAAGCATCTGTTGGCATTATCATAAGCTACCAAGCACCACGATAATTCTATTTACTAATAAGGCCAGACCTACAACTCTATTATGTGTATGGGTTTCTTAATTTTTGAAAAATTAAGATAGGGATTATGTTAAACAGAGTTAAATTGATCTGGCCTAAAATAGAATTATAAAAAATTTCAAATACTGTTTAGCACTGCTTACAGTACCCCCATAAATTAATTCCTTCAATAAAATAAAAATAGTAATGTAAGCAGCGCGAAACAGTCCTACCATATAATACACAGATTAAAGATTTGACATGCAAATTTTTAATTTCGACAAGTGACATCTCAAATTAAAATTCTTGTAATCTTGAATTTCTGGCATTGGCATGGTCCAAGATTTGTTCAGATAACTGTGTGTAGTGATGGTTGGCTCTGGTTTTTTTATGGCAAGTTTTTTGACAATTTTTTGTATATTTTCAGGTGTAAATTTTTTCCATGGGCCAATTCTGGGTAAAGACCTTGCGTAAATATACCCTTCTTCAATCTCGTTATCAGGCCAAAACCATTCGTGCCAATTTCAAATTCCTGCTATTGTTTCTAAAGCCACATTGTTATTCCCTATATAATTAGAGATACATTTATTCTCATTATGTATTATAAATCCAGTCCTATGAAAAAAAGGTTTACAGAAATTAAATGAACTATACGGAATATTTAGTATAATTCTGTATTACATACAAAATTATACTAAATATTCTGTATAGTTCATTTAATTTCTGTAAACTTTTTTTCATAGGGCAAAAAGTTGTATATACGTTGATTTCTGTTTGGTTCTATATGAGCAACATGTGTCCCCGCTATATCCTTTATCGCCTCTTCAATATCTTCGCCAGAGTTAATATCATGACCAAATTTGACATATCTTTTAATAGCATAAGTTATCTAGGAAATTGAAGTCGTAAAATTAGAATAATGATTTTAGATCCATATCATTCCTCAGATAATTTATAATTATTTCAACAATCATTCCACAGACATGACAATTATGCTGATAAATCAATTATACTGATAATTAGCGTGCTTAAAATGCTAAATCTCATATCGACGAAATATTACGAAGTGTCAGAAAAATGATATGGACCTCATGTTTTTTTTTTTTTTTACGAACTTGTGCATGATGAGAATTTATCAATGTTTTAGCTTCACCAGCCTCGAGGAATAGCCATTTTCTTACAGCAACATCGTACTATTTTTTTCACTTTCTCAATATTATCATCAGCTCAGTATTGTGATAATGGGACCGTTGTCTGAAACAATAGTAATCCATTTTGGCATCCGACCTAGAGTTTCAAGTACAGAGTGAAGTGAGGATGTGGTGAACCAAGCATCTTGCTTTGTATCACTGCTCCAATGATCAAATACCTGAATATCAAGTTTATTAGTTTCTGTATTTTTGGTGTATATAAGCACAGAATGTAGAGTCCATCCGCGCTTCCCAAAAAACTTAGGCTTTGTTTCTCGTACACTTTGTGGGAGGATTCTCATTTTGTAATCTACAATAAACAAAGCCCCATCCGCGTCAAGTTGAGCAAGTTCAACATTTAATTATGTATTCAGATACGTCTTTCGTGCATGATGGGCCATAAAATAAACCAGTTGATTTTGATGCTCAATTAAAGATTTATGAGACTCATCATCATCCACATTTGCCTTTAGGCCATCAAAAAAGGTAAACAAGTTGTTACAATTTTTGCAAATTTCGGGATGATCTAAATTGCAATTACTAAAAGCATGTTGAAGACAATGGCTAATGCATGGCGAGTATAGAGCAACACCTGTTGATGATACTTTAAGGTTGGTAGCAAAATCTTTACGCAGATATCACTGTAAGTTTTGAGCCATTCCTTGCATATTTTCCTATTGTTTTTAGACAACGTCTATTTCCACCATGGAAATTTACTGGTAACAGTAAATCTCCATAGTGGAAATAGCCGTTCTTATATATACAAATTAAATGTAAGTACCGGATAAAAAAAAGAAAAAATCAGAACATAAATTACCTTAAGCTCAATATTTTTAATTTTAGTATCAATAAATAACTCGAGCTCCTTAAAAACTTCGTAACCTAACTCATTGCAAGTAGTGCAAAGACCTCCAAGATTTTCTTTATACACAAATCTTCCCCCTTCCAATCGAGTCATAAAGGTTGTGCGTTGCATGCCATTGGGATATTCCTTGTGAAATTTATTCCATAAAGCTTTCTTATAGTCTTGAAGGTATAATATAGGTAAACCTGTCAACTCATCTGTTTTATATGATGACATATTAACATTACCTTTAGTTGTAAAAAACAATTCGAATTGATTTAATTGCTCTATTGTTAATTTTGTGCAATGAATAACTGGCTTTGTTAAAGCTGGGGCACCATATCTGTTTATTTTTGCATGTTTTCGTGACTCTGAAATTGTATAGTGCCCAACCTATTGATATTAGTTTAAAATTGTAGAATTATTATTCAAATTTATAAAACTTTTTGATATAAAAGTAAATTATAAATTAACACTTACACTCAAATTTGTTTTTAGCTCTGAATAATTAAAATCATTAGCAATTATAGATAGAATTCGCCTTTTTCCATCCCTTGTTTTCTTGTTATCTGCTAGTGCTTGATTAAAACATTGCTAAAAAATATGAGTTTTATTAGGGATGTAACTTGGAGAGCTATTTAAAAATCCTAATTTATATAATTGTTGAAATGTAGCCCGATCATTGTTATGATGCTCATTTTTCGTCCATAGTTGGTACTACATTATAAAAAAACGAAAAAAAAAAAAAAAAGAATTAGTTTTTGATTTATTTTAAGAGCTCTAAACTTACCTTTGATTCTTCAAACGTCCAAGGAGTAATATTATAGCACCCACTCGCACGAAGCATTGCACGCCAAGCATCTAATTCACAATCACCAAATTGGTAATTTGGAGAATACATATCTTCAAGGCTTGAATAAAGCTCAACAACGTTAATTTTGCTTTCATACCAATTTAGAAACAAGCTATGCCAATTTATATCTGCAAGCGTTCTTCACTTTAAATGATAGTTAAAAAGAGTCTTCATAAGAACATAATCGGGCCAATTCTTCGGTAAGCAAGTAGAAACATGATGCTGACAAATTAACGATTGTACATCAGAATTGTCGAGCCCAAAAAGTTGAACACCAGTATATTTTTGAATATTCAGTCTCTTCCACATTTCATTTGGAGATGAACCTTCAATCCGGTTTTTAATTTTAAATTCCTTATAAACTTTGAGTGTACAAAAACCATCCTCTATTGTTGAAACGTATAAAAAATTTATTCGATTTACAGTATGCACAAGGGAAGATTTGTATCCCGGTTCGCCATTATTCCACTTAGTTTGAAGAAGACCCCACGCCAAAGATAAAAATTTTGTATTCACCAAGTGAAAAAGATATAGGAACAAATGATACATCTAGTGATAGCTGTTCAATTATTGATTCATTTGTCCATCCAAGTACTAAATATCTGGAAAAACGTGTTTGATTATTGAAGATCTCTTTATATACCGTAGAAATTGCTATGTTGGATCTGGTTTCATACTGGAAAAGGAACCACTTTTGCAATAAAACCTAGGCAAAAAACAATTTTCGGAGTAGTTAATAACAACTGTCATAAAAAATTCACATTTCTTTATAATTATTTTAGTTTTTTGACCAATTCGAATAGGAAAATATTTTTTTTTTTGCTTATATTAGAAAGTCGCCACCAGTATTGCGAATATACGCCATAATGAAGATTTTCGTCCAATCTCTCATTTTCTATTAGCATAACAGGGAGTTTCGACATTTTTTTAATCTTTAAAAACCAAGTCTTTTCAGATTTGTACGTATATTATAAATCGCTAATATACTTATCCCTAAGATTTTATATATATTTATGCATAATTTGTGCTGATTTTATCCGGATTAGCAATTAAACTAATTTAATAAATAGATAACAATAATTTAATAAAAAATATAATAATTTGGGTTTTTTGCTTTAAAAATCATTCTTTGATATTTTTGATCAAGCTAATTTAGACAAAAACAAATCCATATATTAGTTCATGTATATATTTAATCTCTTTTTGCCTTTATTGATTTGAACCTTTATTCTATAAACTACGTATTGAACTATAAAGATAAAAATACACATTTTTGTCTAAACTAGCCTAATTAAAAATGTCAGAAGATGATTTTCAAGGCAAAGACTCTATTTATAGCTGTTTTTATAAATTCTGGGACGCCTAAAAAAATTTGCCAAGGTCTATTCGGCCGAATTCGATAAGCTATTTATCTCGGTGCTATATATATATATATATATATATAAATACATAATGCATATATATTTGTTCTAAGATTTTTCAAAACATATTTATTGGAAAATAGTTGAAAAGAGCTTAAAAGGCTTCAGTTAAAGTAATTGCACATTTGGGTATTAACAGGCCTTCTGTAGGTTGAGTTCTCAAACAATTTCAAAAATATCATCACTTTAAATAAACATTCTACTTTATTATAATTATTAAGACATCATCAGCAAATATTAATAAAATCTTATCCCTGATCGTATTTAAATTTTTTTTTTTAGTGCCTATTCAAGGTATTGTATTTAATAAATAAACAAGGTTCACAAAATGAAATTGAAGTATAAATTTTGTTTTTATTTATAGATTATTTAAATTCTAAGCTGTTATATGTTTATTAAGAAAGGCCAACTTATTTTTAGTGAATATCTATTAATTGGCAAGAACAGTTTTTGATATAAATTTTTGTATTGTACATATTGGATAAAGCAAAAAAAAATTTTAATAAAGTGTTGAAAGAATTGACATTGCGAATGTAATATAATATTGATTAAACAATACCCAATAATTTTTTTTATATACTGATCACGCACTAATCATACCGAAGTCAAATAATTTATCAATAACTTATCAAATTCGGCCAAATAAACTTCGGCAAATTTTTTAGAATGTTCCAGAATTTATAAAAACAGCTGTAATTAAAAATAAAAAAATTAAGATAATTTAATTAAAAATTTAATTTAATTTAATTTAATTTAATTAATTTAATTTAATTTAATTTAATTTAATTTAATTTAATTAATTTAATTTAATTTAATTTAATTTAAGAAAAAAACAATTATTTATTTTAAAAAAGAACTAATATCAACTTATTTGAAAAAAATGTATAAATTTATAATTTTAATTGTAAAAATTTGTTGCTCCAGATGTATACCAGTTTCATAATATTAAATCTGTTATTTTGTAATTTTTAATTTCTTTAATTTATACAAGAAGTTATTAAATAAAAATAACTTCAAAATCTAAAAAAAGCTATAGATAGAGTTATTCTAAGTAAATAGTAATTAAATTATCAAATCAGCTCAGTAGTTCTTGAGATATTTTGGATTAAAAGTATAAACATAAGAATTGGCAAAGTTACTATTATATAAAGTATTGATTTTTATATAACAGTAAATTTGTTAATTTTTAAGTTCATATCTTTAACCCAAGATATTTTAAAAGCCACTAGCTTTACAACTTTTTCTAAAACTTGAAGTTATCTTTACTTATAACTTCTTGCACAAATTTAAAAAAAACAAAATAGGCCACTTTGAATTTAAAATAAACTTACTTTGAGTTCAAAGTAAATACACTTTAAATTCAAGATAAACTCAAAGTGATTTATTTTGAGATTTTTTAAATTTGTACAAGAAGTTATTAAGTAAAATAACTTTAAGCTTTAAAAAAAGTTAAATCATTAAAATCAGCTTAGTAGTTTTTGAAATATCTTAGGTTAAAAGTATAAACTTAAGAATTAGCAAAGTCACTATTATATAAAGTATTAATTTTTATATAACAATAAATTTGTTAATTTTTATATTTGTTTTTAACTCAAAAACCACTAGGCCAATTTTAATTATTTGATTTAAAATAATTTTTTTTACAACTTTTTCTAAAGTTTAAAGTTATTTTTACTTAATAACTTACTATACAAATTTAAAAAAACAAAATAAACTACTTTAGATTCAAAGTGAATATATTTTGGTTTTAAAGTAAATCAATTTTGGGTTTAAAATAAACTTACTTGGTTTCAAAATAGATATATTTTATAGATAAAGTAAGATAATAATAAGTTTTAATATAATACTTTCATGTAAATATGAAATTATAGTACTACAATATTAATATTTGTAATGTATAAACTTCTAAAATGCTAGAGTTAAAATAAACTAGCTTTAGGTTCAAAATAGACTTTAAATAAACCAACTTTAGATTTAAAGTAAACTAAGATTTAAAATAAACAAGCTTTAGGTTTAAAATAGGCCTATTTTTAAATTTAAAATATATTAAAATTTATGTATAAAACTATTTTAAACTTAAAATAAATTTAGTTTATATTTATTTTTATATTAAATTTTTCCTGTGCATTATTGCACGAGTTTACAACTAGTATAAGACCTGATAATTTATATATTAAAAACTAGGGGGGGTAAGCCTCTGATAAAAAAAAATCAGGTGATAAATAACACTACCTTTATGGGTTGGGCTGGGTTTGGGTCAATACCGGGTCTATTATTTTGACCCGTTTATAAAGTAGGTCGAGTTTATATCAGGTTTATTAAATACTGGGCCTGGGTCGGGTTTTGGAAATGAGTCTGTGGGCCCCCGCGGGTCTATATAATATCTACGACATGCCGGTAAAAATAGGAGTAGATAAACTTAATTTTAGATTGTTTTTATTCATATTAATTTATCGGTTATCACATAATATTTATTAAACTGAGTATTTAGAATAAATATTTAACTTCTTAAATATTTATTATTTAAAGCATTTAATATTTATTTAAATACTTAAAATATGCTATTAACTTTATGAATGTTTACTCTTTAATCATTATTAAGTAAAATAATTTATTAAATTTATGAATATTTATTATATTTACTGTTGAATTTTATTTTATTCACAATAATGTAGCCAATCTATTAATATGAGTATTTGAAATAAGCTATCTGGTTTAATGAATCCTTGCTATTTATTCTCAACTAATCGATTAATATAAAATGATTTATATTTAATATAAGTACATATAAAATGAAAATGGTTAATACAAAATTTAATTCGTTTAATAAATTACAGAAAATATATACATTGTAATGAAAATAGCAGAATAAAATATAGTATTAGATATATAATCCAGGCACAAATAGAGAGATGATAATTATATGAAAGAATCTATATATGATTATTACAGCTATTTTCATAATTTCTGAAACACCTGATAAAAATTAGTTAAATGATTTTTTAGCCGATTCAATTAAGTTTGTAATTTCAGCATAATATGTAGTAGATTCAATAAAATTTATATGTATATGTAATTTAAGATTAGGTAACTAATATAAATATTATTAAATATCCTTTCAAAGCATCTTCACTGGAAAATATTTGAAAAAAAAAGTTTAGAAAGTCTATAATTCAAAAAGTTGCCAAACACTTAGGTGTTAGCATATCTTTTATAAGTAAAACTCTCAAACACTTTCAAAAATATAGATGTATTAAAAAGCTTCTATTACTTTCAGAACCACATTCACTAAACATAAATGATACAAAATATTTTAAAACTTCAATAAAAAAA
Source organism: Dentiscutata erythropus (assembly GCA_910591965.1). Lineage (NCBI taxonomy): Eukaryota > Fungi > Glomeromycota > Glomeromycetes > Diversisporales > Gigasporaceae > Dentiscutata > Dentiscutata erythropus. The sequence continues at coordinate 2,242 of CAJVPY010001679.1, read as the reverse complement.
CCTGAATAGTATTTGTACTGTATGAATTATATTTCAAGATGGAATTCTGGTTAGATATAAAATTTGTTTTATAACAATTTGAAGGCTACGAACCAACTTGTACTGTATATACAAATACAAATAAAAATAATATTTTATTATACATATACAGGATCTTCTTTTAACATGTACTTCATGCAATATACTTAATTAATATATAGTACATTTTTCATATGTCTTTTTAAAACTTATTAGTTATTAATATACTAAACATGTTGGATAAGCATTTAAATGAAAATTTAATAATGTTGGCATTATTGTTACAATAGTCTGTAAAACAGTCATTATGCCAAAATAGTAAGCTTAATTGGCTAAAAAATTATTTGGCCAATTTTATCAAGGTGTTCCAGGAATTATAAAAATAGCTGTAAAAAAAAAATACAACAGGGGTGCCGGTGATATCTACTTTTATATATATAATCACCAAGCCAGGTCAGGTTAGGTTGGGCTAGGTATAATTTGAAGTAATCTGGCTCAGCCCAAACCCATAACTTTTTATCGGGCCAGGCTTGGGCTTGGGTTTATAAAATTTCTTTGGGCATAGGCTTAAATTTAAAAAAACCCGGTCTGACCCAGCCCATTCCGAACCCTAGTCAACTAAAGCATGATCTTAGTAAAATATAACTCAGATTATTTTATAAATTTATTATAGTGCAAATGTGGCAATTGCCCAAGGTAAACTTTTTTTCATACTAAGTTAATCATCTTTCTTGTTTAAGAGACTTTTGTAAAGCTTGTCAAGATACATCTAATGGTAGTTAGAGTATTAAAATCAGCCTGGTGAGTACTGAGATATCTTTAAAAAACCTCTCTTTTATTATGTAAATTTTTTTACAAACAATAGTATTGTTTGTAAAGAAATTTATTTGGTAAAAGAGAAGTTTTTTAAAGATATCTTAGTACTCACCAGTCTGATTTTGATGCTCTAATCACCTTTAAATGCGTCTTGACAAGCTTTACAAAAGTCTTTTAAGCAAGAAAGATAATTAACTTAGTATAAAAAAAAGTTTATCTTGGGTGATTACTATATTTGTATTATAGTAAATTTATATAGTAATCTGAGTTATATTTTACTAAAATCATATTTCAGTTGACTGGAGAATCATCAATTAAACTATAGTCAAGTGCTTTATACTCTTTTTAAGCTAAAATATTTTTAACTAGTTCTGATCTATTTTCTATAATATGTGAAGTTAATTCCTGTACTATGAGATTTTTTTTTTTTTTTTTTATTCTTTAGCAAGTCTCGCTATAACTTTGGTCTCAGCTATTATATAGTTGACCCTAGTATGCATGCTACTTAGTATTACAGAACCTTTATAACCCCATACGGTATTATGTGTATCCATCTGGAATTCTGTTGCCTGACATTCTCCAGTTCTCTCATTGGGGCCTAGATCTAACCACCTGCACGACACTCCGGAAAGGTTGAATCACCTTATACTAGACTGCTATTTCACGAGCCAATGTGGTGCCACTATGAGTTCATGTAGTATTCTCTTAGACTTTGATCTCACATTACGTCTCATAACTTCAGTTATTTCAAATCGGAGTTCTAACATGCCTCATTTCATAGCCACAACTTCTCAAAATAACTATTTCTCGAATATGTCCATCCATAGATGTCCCGAGTTCTCTGTACCCCATGGTGTTTCACTTCTATATTTAAGTTTTTATTATTTTGCTACTAGGAGGAATTGAATCGGCAACTTTTCAATTTGCAACCTGGGAGCATAACTGCTATACTATTAACCCGCAGATCTTTATAAGATTTGGGTTTTTTTAAGATTTTATTTTTATATTATTTGAAAAATAGAGGTTGCAACTATAGATACTGGTGAAATTAATTTCACCAATTTCACCAGTAGTGGTGAAATTATTTCACCACATTTTACCAGCATCTATAGTTGCAACAATTTGAACTGTTGGAGTTGCTTCTATAGAACATGATTCCATTTTGATTTTAATTTTGCTTTCGTCAATCTAATTTATATTCTACTTCTTACATCAGCAAATTATATAAACGTAATCTTACGTAAGATATTACGGCCCGTAATATTGCACAAGAATTATGGTCTGGACATAATATTGCGCAATTTATTACGTAATATTACGCAATTTATTATGGAGTATTACGCAATTTATTACGGAGTATTACGTAATTTATTACGGAGTATTATGCGATTTATTTCGAAATATTTCG
>CAJVPY010001678.1:0-18572 GCA_910591965.1 Dentiscutata erythropus | reverse complement strand
ATAGGCAACCAAAAGTTGTACGTGTGACTAGTTGTACTCTCGTTATACTGATGTAATATGTAAGCCAGTCTTCAGACAATGGCCCACCCGTTTGAACTAATAAAGTGCCAGGGGCCTAAGTGGTCACCTCAATATTAAAAAAAAAAAAAATTTAATAAATAAATTTAAGTGAAATATAGTACTAAATAAAATGCGAGTAGATAGTTACAACTAAGTAAATAATTGTACACATTCCTTGATGCCTACAAAAATGAAGCCCTAATCTATTGGTTTAGATATTTAGAGGAAACACCCACCTCTAATTTACCCTGTGACAAAGAAGGACCTGGGTAGAATACATTACTCTTATCGAATGTCAAACTATATAGTTGATTATTAAATGGCAGGAAAAGAAAATCTTTGTGAAAACACTTGGTGAAATAAATTATTAAAGGATAAAAGAAACGAAAGTCTTCATGAAAAGTATAAAGTTGAGAAAACGAATAAAAAATATATTTAAGTAAAAAGGATATAATAAAAAGCACAGATCTTCAAGTACCATATTATTATGATGACAGTGAAGAGAGCATTTATTTGATTTCAAGACATATACCATATCTAAAAGATGGAGTGAAGTTGGTATGGATAATGCTTAGCCGCCACGTCTCAGAGCATCTAAGGCTGTGGATGAGGGAGTTAATATGGACAACCAAGAGTTGGACCAAATTGAAGTTAAAGATGATCAAGTGTATGAGGATGTCGTAAGATAGAAAGATAAAGATGAATAAATTAGCACATATAAAACAAGAAAAAGGAGAATCAATACTATACTATATGAACCAATTTGAAGCCCAGACATCGATAGTGAAAGAACAAGTCCATTGAAAGGCCGAATTGAACGAGATGTACATAAGAGGGCTGGATGAAAAATATAAAAAGAAGGTTCATTGTAATTGCCCTGAGACGTATAAGGATATAAAAAGGTGTACTGTAAGAATTGAAAAAGATATAAAGGAAATAGAATACTATAAGAAAAAGGCTGTTGGAATATTAAACAACAATACCGATGGAATAATAGAGATAGATAATAGACATTCGGATAATAAAATGTGTGGAGTAAAAGCTGCATTAGAAAAGTGGGTCAAAGAAATTATAAAACCTATAAAAGATATCATGGAGAATATTAGTGTAGTATTAAATAGGGCTGTGCAAAGCCAAAATAGAGTCCTGAAATGTAATGCTCACCAATACACAGTAGTTTAGAAAGCTACTTGACAGAAGGACCTGGGTAAATTACTTAGTCTCTCGCCCAATGTCAGAAGGATATTTGAGAAAATCGATTAGTGTAATAGTGTTAATCAATAATAAATATGAAACAGATGACTACAGATAAAATTAAACCTTTCTATTGTAGTGAAAAAAGTGAAGATATCGAAGAGTTTTTGCTCAATTTCGAAGCTTATGCTACATCAAAAGACTGGAATGATACCCGTAAGCAACAAGTACTAGGTCTATTTGTAGATGATCATTTAAGGCTGTGGATAAGAGGCTTGATCAAGACTAAGACCACTTGGACTGATTTAAGAAAAAGTGTCGTTGATGAAGCATCTGCCTCATATAATATTGAAGAAAAGATAGATAGGTTAATGAACATTAAACAAATGAAAAATGAATCAATAAATAGCTATACTAATCAATTCGAAGCTTATGCTAAACTTATAAAAGCAGAAATTCGAGAAAAAGAAAAGAGATATCGGTATATCGCTGGGCTCAAGGGAATACTTAAAGATAAGGTAGAGGAAAAGTATCCAGAGACATATGCAAAGACAAAGAAAATTGCTCAGAACATTGAAATGTATAAAAAGAATATTGAACATGACGTGAAGAAAGCTAATAAGGCACTTATACAAGAAACACTTCAACCTGATAAGGAAGATGTTGAGGTAACCCAATTAACAAAAGCATTCAAAAATCTCAAGTTACGATGCATGATGGATTGTTTTTCAAATGAATTAGAAGTTAAGAAAATGGTGAATGAACTTACCAAGACTGTGAATGATGTTACAAGGAGCCTAAAGTCGTGGAGAAATTCTGAACCTCATAGGTGTTTTATGTGTCAAAAAATAGGTTATATTTCTCACAATTATCCTAATAAGCAACAAGTAAAGGGTGAAACAAGTAAAGAGAAGGAATCAGAACAAATGATAAAATGGACTGACATGCATTTTTTTGAGTTCATAAACAATCAAGAACATCAGTCTGTGAGAAAGGTTGTAAAAGAAAAAAATTTGGTTGTTGAAGATTGTTTGAAAATAGAAATTGACTCGGACAATGAAATATTTAATATAAGGGCCTTGGGTAAGCGGCACTATGCTGAAGTAAGAGATATTCTCAATAAAAAGGGAAAGACAGCTAGTAAAAATGAAACAACAATAGAACTGCAATCTCAAGATAAGAAAACAATATTATACATCCCAATAGCCGAATTGGTGCAGGAACTTGATGTACTGCAAAAGGTTTCCGAACTTGAGATGACTATAACGTTAGAACAATTATTTAAGTGGTCTCCAAAAGCAAGATTAGAAGTCTTGAAGTCTTTGACACATCACAAAAAGGAGTGTGATGTAATACAAATGGATACACAAATTAGTCTTGTTAAAGCGGTAAAAGAAAAGATTAAACAAAATCATAAAGAAATAGTATCTGTACAAAGTGCCTTTATTAATAGTGACAAGGTTAAAGTTCCTATAGACCCAGGGTCTCGATTAAATTTAATATACATAGATTATATGAAGAAAAGAGGCTTTTAATGGTGGGAAGTAGAAGGAAGAGGAAGAATGGCTAACAACCAAGTAAGTAAATTTATTAGATATATACCTAGACTTGAGGTTGAAATGGAGAGAGTAATAGTTAGTGAGAAATTTTATGTAATAGAAAGTGCAAGTTTTGACGTACTTTTAGGCATGCCTTGGATTGCGAAAGCCCGTTGTGAACTAAGATGGCGTGACAACCAATACTGGTATACCATTTCGGCCCTGAACAAAGAATTTTCGTTTATTGTATCTGTTGTACCAAAAGATTGGTTTTGGCATATAAGTGATGAAAGCTTGGTCGATAACAATGATGATGAGTTAAGTGATGAAGGAGACATATTTATGGTGAGAAAGTTAGATAAAGTAGAGATTGAGAAATCAGGTGTAAGTAATATGCTAGAAAGAGCTGTTAACAAGAATAAAGTAGAAATCAGAGAAATCCTACTTGTAGATGACCAAAATTTGGTAAATAAATATTACAAAGGGCAGGTAGTATATTGGGATTTAGATAAAGAAAGAGATGGTAGAACAATTGAAGAGTTGGATATGACAGTCATTATGAGAATAACTAAAAAAAATTGGGCTGATATCAACGTGGGACCACATGTTTCTAATACGCAAAAAGAGACTTTGAAGCAACGATTAATTGATGAAGTATCTGAGGTTTTTGCTTTTAACCTGTCTGAGATAGGGGAAATGAATTTAGTAGAGTATGAAGTAAAGACAGGTGATATAAAAGTTCCACCCTTATGTTTATGGCCTATAAAGATAAATAATCCAGAGAAGGCTCAGGCGTTCAAAGATCATTTGAAAGAAATAATTAAATGGGCCTACTTGAAAAAAGAATAGGCGAATACACCTATTATTGCTTTCCAGTTGACAAGAAAGAGGGTGGAACTGGCAAAATACGCGCTGTAGGAAACATGAAACCACTTAATAAATTCATAGTCAAAGATAGTTACCCACTTTCCTTGATTAGGGATATACTTGAAAAAGCGGTGGAGCATGAGTAGTATAGCACTATAAATGCTTTTAAGGGTTATTTGCAAATAAAGATCAAAGAAAAAGATCGTGACATGGTCGCAGTATTGACAACTCTAGAAGTATTGAAATACACAGTAATGTGTATAGGGTAGAAGAATGCGAGCGAGACGTACTAGTGGTTAGTAAAAATGGTATACGCGTAGATACCAAAAGAATAAATAAAATAATAGAATAGGTCAGATCTATGAATGAAACTGAAACATGATCGTTTCTAGGAGTCATGAATTATTATCGAAGATTCATAAAAAATTCCAGTCAAGTAGCAGTGCCATTAACTAAGCTAACAAAAAAAGAGATGAAGTTTCAATAGGGTAATAAACAAGAATTTGCCTTCAAGAAACTTAAGAAAATAATTACTCAAGAAACAATTTTAAAAGGTCCAAATTGGCAAAAGGCAAAAGAAGGGTTAAGTCTCTACCAGATTTATACTAATGCCAGCAATGATTCTGTTGGCATGGTACTCGAACAATTAGATGATGAAGAAAATATGAGGCCAGTTAGTTTCGATTCATGAAAATTAAACAACCATGAAGTCAATTATACTGTGACAGAAAAAGAGTATTTGGCTGTGGTATATGGTTGTAAAGTAAATGAAAAATATGTTGGAGGTACAGTATTTGATGTTTGGACTGATAATTAAGCCCTTAAGTGGCTTTTTAATAAAGTTGAGTTGAAGGGACATTCAATGAGGTGGGTTCTAGCTCTACAGGCTTTTGAATTTAGGATACATTACAGACCTGGTCATAAGCACGGGAATGCTAATGGTTTGTTGAGACGCCCTGAAGAAATTAATGGTGAAAAAGTTACCGATGAATAGTTTATTGAGGTGAGTGGATATGGCAAATCTAGTCATGAAAGATTTGGTGAAAGTCAAATATTATCTGAAGAACTTTCGCTGGAAAAGGACAATCCAATCCAAAGACTTACCATGATTACAAAAGAAGATAAAGAGGTTTTGTTTAATCGATAATGCGTTATTTAAAAGAAAAAAAAGGAATTTTCCTCCATGATGAGTTATATATGATAATAGAGAAAAAAATTTGATTTTAGCTGCTAGTCATGAAGATATTTTGGAAGAAGAAGGCCATAGAGGTATATACAAAACCATTAGAGCTATACTTCAAAAGTATAAATTGGCATGCAGAAATGTTTATAGTGACATGAAAGAGTATGTGTCTACTTGCCTGATTTGTCAACGCTGTCGAAAACAAGAGACCTTCGTAGCAAAAGGTGGCAATGAACCAAAAAAATTTTTTTCTTAAAAATGCAATTTCTCGAAGAATTAGAGTAATAGGCATATAATTTTTACAAAATTACAGAAAAAAAAATTTTGGCCCATTGCCACCTTTTGCTGTGGAGGTCTCCATATGTTAGACAGATATGAAGAATCGCTATACGAAGAATCATTTGCAAATTTAAATAAATTGTCAAAATAAGGGATATGTGTCAAAATATGATGGCTTACTTGAGGATTTATTAGTAAACAAATTGTAAAAATTATCATAATAAGAATTAAATAATATAATACATTTGCATTAAGTAATCATGAACAATTATCATGAAGAAAGAATTCTTTTAATGTGTCGTGAGTAATACTAAAATTTGAGATCTCTATTTGTAAATATAAATCTATTAAAATCTATTTATAACTTTAACCCCTAATAACACTAAAATAAAGCATATCTATAACATTAAATTAAATATATATAATTATCATAAATAATTGTAAAATAGTTGCTTCGATAGATTTATTTAATAACAACTAAACTTTCTCATTTGAAAACTTTGTGCCATTCGAGGATCCGAGTTCAGAATTTCCAAACCTTTTATAATCTTATAAAGAGTTGTTAATTATAATATTGAGAATAAATAATTATAATTAATGTATAGTATAATCTCATGTATCTGTTCTGTTTAATAAAAATTTACTAATTTACTTGTGGTAAATATGAGTGACACCAAGTTAAAACCTATTGAATATTTACTTTTAATAAAAATCAAGTAATTGAAACTTGTTATTTTGTTAGGGAAATTTAGTTTTATACAGTAAATTCAAAACCTCCAAAAGCAAATTCCTTTTTTAACATCATGTGCCAAGAAAGCTCTGATTAAATTTTGCAGCTCCTGCTACAACTCAAATCTGTTCCATTCAATTTCGACTGGAAAAAATGCAAATTGCGATTTCATAGTGATCGAAATAGTATACAAGTATTATACCGTAATTTTAGCTATTGTCACAACATTTTGGATAAAAGTCAATAATACAAATGATGATATTATTAAGATATCTCAAACATTACTATTATAGTAATAGTTGTAGTTGCGATGATAAATCAAAATCGAGATCTCAATCACTGAGATTCTAAATAGCTTATTGAAAATTTTACAAAAAATGTGTGTAATGAGAATCCATAATAAAAAGTATGAAAACACTTGATCACTTTAATATTTAAAAAGGTTTGATAAGTCAGCGCAAAAAAAAAAAAAAAGATTTGGGAAAAAAAGTTTTTGACTGAAATAGTAAACTTACTGGGTTACTTTTTACTAATTAAAATTTTTTCTTTCACATAATAAACTACCTTACTTATCTTAATGACAAGCTTGATTGATTAATTAAAAATATTTTCTGTAAATTAAAATTTTAATTCCCAACACATTTTCGACATTGACTCATTAACTGAGACATTTGAAAACGCCCATGATCACAGAAAATCGGACTGTAGTTCCTATATAGAAAAACTCTGAATGATGAAAGGAATCCACCGTAGACAAGGTCTTGGCCCAAAGCTTGATTTTTTAGATGATTTTTTGATGGTATGCTTCCAAGATCACAGGATTATATGAACCAACAGCTAATATAGCTAGCTGTATGACTGTAACAATAGTGATTATGTCAATTGTTTTTTGATTTTCTCTCATTCTTGTTTGAAATTTGAACTTGCCGACAACGCTACGCTATTCTCGAGATTGAGCCATGGAAGCATTATAAGAAAATTCTACAATAAATTTTCTATTGTGTATAAGAAAGCTTCTGAATAATATATTACTTTTGTTTTTCAAGATGCAGGGAAATAATTATTTCGACCTTATAATTTTGAAGCATTAATTTCTTTCTTTTAAATTTTAGAAATTGGTTTTCTAAATTAGTAATTTGATTTCTTCTTAAAAGGTTTTCCAACTGTATAGCCTAAAATCTTTTCATGGCTATAGATTTGCGATCCATCTTAACAGCTTATTCAACTACTATTGTTATTATAATTGTCAGTACAGAAAAGTGATGTTTTTGATTTTTGTAATTTTAGCAATTACAAAATTGATCTAATTTGTGATATAGAAATTTCATCAATTGAATGTTCTTTTAACATTTCAGTTAAATGTTGTATATTAAAAATTTTTTCCACATAATGCTTCACTCAATTAATTTTTGCAACCTTAAATTTCGCTTGAAGTTTTATATTTTTTACGTAAGTCTTTGACAAGAATTTTCTTTTTGATAAACAAGAAAATTATAAGGCTAAAAATTTGGCAGCACTCATATATTAAATATTTAATTAAAATTTTAATTTTAATATTTGATCAGAAATAAACTTCTCTAAAAGAATTATACGTAATCATAATGATATCGATGATGTAAATAGACTATTTTGAATTAAACTTTACTGTTACTTGTAACTTATATACGTTAAATAAAAAACAGTGCTTAGATCCGAATTGTAAACTCCAGAAATATCCGGTGATAACTGGTACTCATCTTGAAAAGATGATGTTAAATCCAGATTCTTATTTTTATCGTGATAAATCAAAATTTTATTCGGATATAATACGTATATGATGTACATGTATATGTGTGTGAAGACACCTACCTGAATTTATTATTTATCTGATTAGCTTTAACTAAAATATACCAAAATTACAGTATTTGGAGATTACAAAAATTAATAAAATTAATAGGATTTTCAAATAGTATTTTGCTATGTTAATTATAAGCTGGAAAATAAAAAAAATTTATTTAATTTTGAAACCCTATTGAATGAGTTGTATCATTGAAATAATTCATATTTAAACATTTTACAAAAGAAAGACAATAAAATAATTAATGCTACTGAAATGCCAGTTCAAAGAGGACAATTTAATTTTGAATTCTGCTACAGAAATGTCATGAGCATAGTCATGCTAATTTCATAGTATTTTATCAGATGACGCGAGTACTATATAAGATGAAACAATGACATTCATGAAACCAAAATTACAAAGTCACGTAAAGATGAAGGCGTAGAAGATATATATCAGTAATGCAATGCTTGCTAATGGGATCTTTACATAAGAATCTTACATGGAAGTAATTTATTTCGGAATGATTTACATCGAACCAGAAATTTAGGACTTACAACATCGATAATAAAACATTAGAGAATCAGAGTTTTATCGAACATTTCTCCGAAAATTTCTGCAAGACATGGGTAATTTCTTCAAGAAATGTAATATTTTCTGATTATAAGTGACTAAAGCTTAAAGAAATTTTTAAATAGACCGAATATTTTTGAAATACAAGAAGTTATGCTAAACTTTTAAAGAATTGTTGGGATAAAATTCGGAAAAACAATCATCGGCTATAGACGTTCATGAAACTATTTTAAATGGAAAAACTAAAATTTTGGATGTATTCACCAAGAAAATTTGAGCCTGATTATATCGATTAAAATCATTAGATTTTTATCAATAATCATACCCATATCGATTATAGCGCTTTACTAAAAGATGTGACTCCATGATTTTTGTGATGTTGAACGAGGAAAATTTTTGAGATTCTAAATTGTCTATTAATTCATATTTTCGATCGGTCATATTTATATTTATTTGAAATTGGTAAAAATTCTTAAAATCTACAAAATCTCCAAAATCTCCAATAATTTGGAAGATAGCATGAATTAATCAACAGTAGCTTAAATATATAACTGATGGACCTTACAATTTGATTTTTAAAAAAAATGAACTGCTTGAACAATAACTCTATTGATAAGCCAGCGTAAAGAAAAAGATGATTTGAGGCAAAAATTTTGTTGCCCATAATGATAAGCTCGCTGAATATTTTTCACTATCTAAAATGTTTTCTTCAATTTAATGAACAATGTATTTTTCATACCTTATTCATCTTAATACAAGCACGCTTAATCTGTTAAAAACACTTTCCAATAATTAAAATTTAATTTTCGACAATTTCAACTCATTTGTCCATTTATTAAAGCACAGCATTTTTGTAATGATGCGTAAAATTTTTGCTTTAATATCTGTGTATCATTACTTAAATTATATTAACCGAGTCTACGCGCGCTAAGTTCTATTTCTTTGTTTAATATCCTGTACTTAATTTAATAGCAACATCACATAATTTTTGTTTAAATGATTCCTGAAACAAGAACAATTTTGAACAAAATATTCTTGAGTATTTCTGAGTGGTAGGTTATCCCATACTATAACTTTTCAAATAAATCTAATGCAGAATTCTATCCACAAAATTTCTATGATTAATTAGCAGACCTGTGAAAAGCTATTTTCACGATTGATATTGCTGAAACAAAGAATTGGAATTTTATACGTCATGTTAAAGTCTATATATGAGTGCCGCCAAGGGAAAACCTGTCATCGGGCTTTCAATTATATTTTGTACCGGACAAAATCTATTTAATTTCTTAGGGAATATGTCCGGTACAAAATATAATTGAAAGCCCGATGACAGGTTTTCCCTCATATGGTCTTTTGATCGAATGCTATTTTTACTTGTAGATTAATAAAACATGTAATTTGTTCAATGCTGGATCAGTGCAAAAAAAAAAGGTGTTTCAGGACAAAAAGTTTTTTAACTGAAATAGTAAACACACTGTTCATTTTTTACTATTTAAAATTTTCTTTCATGTAATAAACACCTTACTTATCTTAATGACAAGCTCGGTTGATCGATTAAAAATACTTTCATTAATTAAAATTTAATTCTCGAAGTATTTTCGACATACTTTGACCCATTAATTGAGGCGCTTGAGAACGCCCTTAGTCAACTATTTAGACATTTCTTCAAATTTAGAATTTGACATTTTTCAACAAAAAATAATGTCATGTTGAAATATATTTCGACACAAAATTGTCTAAATATTTGACGAAATAGGGTATTTCGACTAACATTAGTCAAAGTTGCCCCGAACCGTGAATTTTCACGCCTCGAATATGCTTTTATAATTTTTCGAACTAAAGCTATCACACAAGACATTGCTACACAAACACTAAATTTAAAGTTCTGGAAATAAACTTATTTGGTTCTACTAATAATATTTTAAAAAGAAGCTATATAAAAAAAAAAAACAGAAAAGAACTGCATTAATAAACCTTATCTGATTTATCATCTCTAGGGAAATATTTCTCTTTTAGTAAAATTTGAAAAAAAACAACAAATTCCAATGTCGGTATCCAATAAATATAACCCTTTAAATAATATTATTAACTGATACAAAACAAAGTTTAAAGCTGATACAAAAAAAAAAAAAAAATTTACAAAAAAAAAAAAAGACAGGAAATAAAAGGTTTCACCGAGGGTTAAGGTTAGAGTTAACTAGACTTATTTTACTAATGCACATTACGATAAATTTTTATACTACGCGTTTTAATAGAGAATGTACTACAGTACCGGATAATGTAATAAATGTAATAAATTTAAAGATTATACAATTATCAGTCATTATTAGTCAATAAACCATACAAATAGTTTTTTATAATAATAAAAATAACAAATTTTAAAAATTTTAATAATAGTAATATAAATTTGTGCTTTTTGGCTTAAATGAATATTAGAATATATATTAATAAAGAAAATTTGACTGGCCACTGCTATTCTAAATGTTAAATATTAGGAATTTATTTAAAGAATTATAGAATAAAGCCAAAAACTAAAGATTATAAAAGTTAGTAAATGTAAACATCTGAGATAATGAATTTGATAATGATAAAGATAAATCATATAATTTTTTGAGTACTAAAGATGAGCTACTCTGTAATTTCTGCTATAGAAGCACTATTATCAAAATAAAAAGTCAGTAAATTATAATCTAAAAAAAAAATTTAATACATGTGATTTAAAAAAATTAATATAATAAACACCACTTTCTTTCATATATTAGGCCCAAAATTTTAATTTTTTGTACTTTTAAAAACTTTAACTAAACAATTAGAATTTTTAATAGGATTACAATTGAAGCATCTAGAAAATGTGTACTAGGTTTGGTTCAGATGATTATCTAGAAAGTCAGACAGAACGGTATGAAGTCAAAATTTTAGAAAAAAGTTTGATCCAATTTTGTTTTTTGATTTTTTAAAATTTAGGCAAAGATATCTCAACAATCGCCTGATTAAATTCAATGAAAATTTTCTTTATTCTCATATGGGCGGATTGCGCTCATTTTGTAATATCTAAATATGATTACGTTATAATAAGATTTATTTTAATTTAATTAATTTATAAGCTGAAATTAATAAATATTATCACATCACTTATTTTAATGTGGTCATTTTTAGATATCACAAAATGAGCGCAATCCGCCCATACGCTATAAATCTATTGAATTAATTTTACCAAATTTGGTTAGATTGTTAATAAGACGCTAAAATTTTAGAAAAATTTGATACAGCTTTTATTTTAATAGATGTTCTGATTTTTTCTAAAACCTCGAGTGAAGTTTTCCTGACAAATGCTTGACCAAATTTGATGAAATCTTTTTTTTAATTTGGGTTCTATGAAATAAATAAAAATTTTCATAAAATTTTATCAAGTGATTGGAGAAAAATTTGGTGCAGCTTTTATTTTGTAGCGGGTTTCGTCATATATACCTCGGATTTTACATATATATCATACACATATGGGATTTTACATATCCCTCTCAGTTTACTAAAATAATCTATCAACGTGGATTTATCCCGTGTAAATTATTAATATAAAACTTTATAGATGAATATATGAAATTTTAATAGTTTATTATTTTTTTAGAATTTTATCTATTTTTTATTGTTAATATCTTCAATAATATCTAAAATAAAATAAAATAAAATAAAATAAAAATAAATAAAATAAAAAAAATAAAATAAAAATAAATAAAATAAAAATAAATAAAATAAAAATAAAAATAAAATAAATAAAATAAAATAAAATACATCAAAATTTAAAGTATTTAGAATATGTAGGTAGAGCAAAGAATCCCTACCGAACATAAAAACTTTTACATAGAAATCAAGCATTAGGGATTTCAAAATCGATTAATTTAGAGACTAAAACTGTATTTAATATTTTGGTTGTATTAATGAAATTACTTGCGTGTGTTTCATTAGAATGATTTAAGGGATTGATAATAGAAGATAACTCATTTAACATATCAGAATTTCGTTATTATCTTGAGAATTTATTTGAGCTATCCAATTTTTAATTTTGAAATTAATTTCATTAGCTTCTGGTCGTTTCTGAGGATCTGAATCCATACATAGCTCGGCTAATTCTACATAGCATTTAGGTGTTTCTGGAGCAAGTTTTGGTCTCAACCCATAGCAAATCTTCAGCGCAAGGTCGGAGTCAAAATTGTATCCATCAAACGCTTTTTTTCCGGTTGATATTTCTGTCATTATAATACCAAGGCTGTATATATCTGACGCTTGTGTGTATGGTTTTCTTTGTAAGACTTCGGGTGCAACGTACGGCATGGATCCATAAATATCAGTTTCAAGTTTCTTGTTAGATGAAGTTGAAAATCCTAAATCTGCAATGTATCCATTATCAAGTGTGTCTTGCAATATATTGCCACTATGCAAATCACGATGAATAAAATTTTCATAATGAAGTGCTTCGAGATCGGAAGTAATATTGTGTAATAAATTTAGCTTATTTTCCCATTTCATTTTCGATACAGTAGAAATATTTTTACTTAAAGAACCCATTTCTGCCAATTTCAAGACAAGAATGTCATTTCCTAAGTCATCTTTGGATATTCCATAACATTTTAAATTAACATTTGAAATGTAATAAGCTATTAACTAATTGACAAAAATTAATGGTTAATATCGATTAATAAAAATAAATAAAAGAAAATAAAAATTTAAAAGTACTTGTAACGCACCTTAAAAGATCAGGTGTAACGTAAAATTAAAACAATGAGTAAAAGCTCGTTAGTTTAGGGTTAGGGTTCGGGTAGGAACTATCGCTATATATTTCTTTCGATTCACGTTACAACTGATCTTACATTCTGATTGGTCAGTTCAGGTGCGCATAAAAAAAATAAAATAAAAACAAGAGATTGATATTTACTTCATTTGTGAAATCTTCATTTTTTTTTGAAAATGATTTAAGAGCAACGTTTTGGTTTTCCCATATTGCTTGATAAACAACTGAAAATCCACCTTGACCTATCTTTTTAACGTTTTTAAACTTGTTGTAAGGAATTTGTAATAATTTACCTCTCATTTTTTTATAATATTCTAAAGCTTGAATTTCATCTTTCTCTATTCCAATCCCATGCCTATAACAGTAACCAACATTAAATGCTCCTTTAGTGTGACCTAATTCAGAAGCATTTAAATAATATTCAAAAGCTTTACGCTCATCCCTGACAACTCCAGCTCCATGTTGGTAACAATATCCAACCATATAAGTTCCATCAGCGTGTTTCAAATCTGCAGATTTCATGAAATACTTGAACGCCTTTTTTCATCTTTTGCAAGTCCAATTCCGTTCATATACTGAACCCCAATGGAAATCAACTTTTCAGCCTGCTTAACGGTTTCTTCATTAGTTAATTCGCTAATACGTTTTTCTATGTCAATGATCTGATTTGGTCTAAATGGGATTAAAATATGTATTGATAAGCAGTAAAATGCTTAGCGTTAACCCAGGTGTTTAAGTGAACCATATGCTCTGATTTTTGGAATTGTACTAAAATATTAATAATTTGACACATTTTTTAAACTTACATAACCTTTTATCTACCGGTCCGTTTTGGATGAAACAACTACCAAAACGTTCGTCTTAATGAGACGAATCTAACAAGCCCCAAAACATTAAAATCTAATCACTGAATCCAGAGACGGTAAGTTTTTTTGCAAGGTAACGCATCTATAGGGTGGGTGGGAAATTGACTAGACGTGGTCTAACCAATTTCCCACTCTATAGGTGCGTCATCTCTGCAAAAAACTTGACGTCTCTGAATTCGGTGATTAGTTTTTGATGTTTTGGGGCTTGTTAGATTTGTCTCATTAAGTTGTTTCATCCAAAACGGACCGGTAGATAAAAAGTTATTTAAGTTTAAAAAATGTGTCAAATTATTAATATTCCAGAAATCAGAGCATATGCAGAACAAATATAATTCATAATTTACTGAAAGCTATCGATGCTCAATCTATCTTTTCTTTTTTTTATTTCGCCGGAATTTGGTCTAATTAATATCAGAATAGCGTATTAATAAGTAGTAAAATACTTATAATTGACTCAGGTAATTAACTGAACAAATACCTAGATTACTCTTTACGAACCCGCTGCAAAGTTTCTCGAGCTTATTTAGCAATTCGGCGGTACTCATTTTTGACAATTTCGTCAGCAGATTCCCAACTTTGTGATGCCGCACTGGATATATAAGTCATTGGCAAATTATATCCTTTCTTGCGAGCTTCTTCAATAAAAGCTCTTCTATGAATGACAATTGCATTGGGTGCTCTAGGGGGGAAGACTTCCATCAGGTTTTCTAGAGATAAGAAGATTAAAGTCGATTGTTGGAGGAAATTTAGGTATTATATTTATATGAGGCATTGGAGGCAATTCAATTTTTAAACAAGTTATTGGACGATGATGAAAAGGAAGTATGGGCACTAGCGATATCGGTTTACTTGGGCCTTTTATTGACATTTTGTCTTGGCTGTGAGCACCTCACAGAAAAGACACAACTCCGCATCAAGCGCTACTTATAAGTTTTTTTCTCTGTATTACCATAAATTACCGTATTTGTTATTCACACCATGATGTATGTATGTACTGTACGTACGTACGTACGTATGCATGGCTAATATGCCCATAAAAGTAAATTTTTAGAAGTTATAATTTAAAAAAAAAATAAGAAAATATAAGTATGCATAAGACTAGCAATACACAGATATACTAAAAGAGGCAGTAATTGCAATAAGAGATACTATGTTCAGAATTTGGTTTAAACTAAAATTTTGATAAAATTTATTTTTAAATAGAATTTTCTTGTATTGTAATTTAGTTTATACGCAAGAGCTTATCTTCTAAAAAAGGCAGATATTGTAAAATTTTTTTAAAATTTTTCTACATATATATATATATTGATATTTTATTAGTGATTCCGTTATAAAATAGCTAGTGTTTTTAAATTTAGTTCGGGTCTGATATTTAAACCAAATAAATAGATATATTTTTGGTTTTAAACATGTTTACTTTACATAACTTTTATATAAATTCTATATTAAATAATATATAAAATTAATATATCTAATTTTTATATAGAAAGTTGTAGATCTATGTAGATTTTATAAAAAAACAACTTCGTGATGGTTAAAATCGGTTATCAAGCTAACTGGTTTGTAACTGATATAGCTCATTTTTAACAGTTTAATATCTACGTGAACCTAAAACGCTAACATTAATTGTCTACACCTTAAAATATGACTGATAGAATCAATTATGAAAGAGAGAATGCAACCGATATAACACATTTTGCACTTTGTGTCAGACATGTGACCCTCAGAAAGCAACACAAGGATGAACAAATGGAAATAAGGATGTTAATAATTGTATTAAATAATTTCAACTTAATGCTATTATTTACGAGGACGCATAGAATGGATTCCTTTAATAGATTGGATAATTTTCAAAAGATTGGTGATAGATTCCCAGCATCCTGGTTGATGGAATACGAATCACTTCAGGTATATATAGAAAATGTACACGGTTCACATATGTACAATTACCGTATAGCGTGGTCTAAAAGACCCCTATTATAATAACCCGCATTTTCAGAGCCCAGAATGTATTCTACACGGGGTACTAAAGATAAATAACTTGCACTTGGAATGTAAAATATCCGGGTACTAAAGATGGATAACTTGCACTTGGAATATAAAAATATCTCAAATGGTGCAAAATATACTTCCCTATGCAACGACCATAATACCTGTATAAGTAATGTAAATGCGCGTTTTTATTACCCAGGAGCGAGAACAGAATTAATGACCGATCTTGTCTTTGATAAGGTCTATTATACAAATCCGGACTGACAAATATAAAAAATAATATGTTTCTATTCAAATATCCGAACTCAAGCACTAATTTCATTATATATTGTAGTGAATGTACTGTAATATTTTTCGCTAGTAGAATGCTTGTTTTAAATAACTATTAATTATGTAAACCACCCTTCAGAGAATAAATCAAGAATAAATTTAATATGGTTAATGATAACTAATTTATTTTATGATAACAAGCAAAAATGAAAACTTTTAATTTTACCAATTCTGTTAAGAATTAAGCAAGTCAGGCTCGGTAGAAATAACTAATGTTTTAAATTATTAGAATAAATTTGCTTCTTTAATTTATTAAAACATCAAAAAAAACTTTAATAATTACTTAATAAAAAAATGATCTATAGTCATTTGCTTCTTGACATTTTATTCCAATTTGACACTTGGCACATAATTCTTCCTCATGTGGTCGTTTACTTACTTTCTTTGTTATTTCAAGAGGCCGCCATTCAATTAATTCATTAATTTCACTATGGCATTTTTTACATTCTTGCTGATAGTAATCTTCATAGTTTAATTCTGATGCGGGAATGTTATTATTAAATTTTTGGAGTAGAATCCAAATATAGCCACTAATCCATTGCTTTCTACATCTATTACATTTCCATTTTCCAAAAACACGGTGATATTTTTTTATTCCAATAACAGATGTGTCTTTACAATCTCCTTGGCCATAAAGATTTTTCCGACACTCTTCGTTAGTGCAATACTTATTTTTTTTCTTTCTTCTTGCCATAGTCTTTAAAAATGATTGGAATAAATAAGTGGTTTCATTTTCATAAATAATTTTATTTATAATCCTTCATACAACTTTTATTAAATATTATATTAAATAAAACAATCATACCTTTTTTACGATACGGTTTATCTTAAATTAGCAAAAAAAGAAAAAAAAATAGATTTTTAAATCGTGTTACGAAAATAAATAGCAATTTTTTTGTAAAGTTGTAAAGACAAAAAAAATAAAAATAAATTTGATACGGTTAAAACTTTTTAATTAAGTTAGGGCGCTGGCATTAATTACGTAATTTCCATTTACTATAGAGGCTTACCCCTCTAATATATAAATTTCTTACGTTCTTATTATTAACAGTTAAGATAAAAATTACGTAATTATCGCTCTTTTCGATTTAGTTGGATCGATGAATTTTGCAGTTTTTTTTTTTTGTCAGTGAGTTCCATGAATCCGTGGTCTCGTATATGCATATGCCTGCATATAATAATTATTTGTAATCGTTAGTTGTTTATTGTCATAACATAATAGACAGTTAACAATTAGTTATATGCAAGGTATATGCAAATATGAAACTTACGGATTCATGGAACTCACTAACAAAAAAATCATCGATCCAACTAAATCGAAAAGAGCGATAATGTCAGCACCCTTAATAATAATTTTTACTATTTAAAATCATAGTTCGGTAAATTGTCGTAGCAAATTTTATAAAACTTACACAGTATATCCCTTCACTACTACCAAGGAATTCTACACTATATATATTAGAGTTAGACAAAAAGCATAAATTCAATTGAAGTACGTACTCAATCATTAGCATCAGCATCTCGTGGCAATGATATAGCAGGCTCCAAACACACATTAATTTAGTAATAGCATATTTTATCACTGGCTAGTCTATTTAATCAAAACCTGGAGAAGTTTACCTTGAAGATAAATCTTTTTGTTTTTTACTATAATATACTTTTGGTACTAAATTACAGTATTCACCCTACTTTATATAATTAGAGATAAATAAAGTTGAATAAAGTTTAGTTTTAGTCATTACTACACTTTTTTACTAAGGCACATTACGATAAATTTTTATACTATGGTTTCAATAGAGAACATACTACAGTATCGTGATTGACAGATCACGTGATCAAAAAGCAGAGCGACCACACGACTCAATGCCCCACAATACTGCTACAGGCGACGACATAACAGGTAGGAACCGGATGTGAGGATAATCAGAAGCTAGCTACTAAAGTAAGAACACGGGCGTGGGAAGACCGAGGACGAAAATGGATGACAATGACAAAGCACATGCCTGGCGTAAAACAAAGCCAAATCTGAAGAAGATAGCAAAGCATATGATTTTGGCACCCACCCAAAAAATGATCACGTAATTCCATCATTCCTTCACTGACAGCTGGCTTGCTTCGGCAGGCGGGAATGGCCCCACCGGCTAATCCTACGGCGACTCCCGGCACAATTACAATTGCTTCTTTCTCGGGATGTCTCTGCCGTTCTGGCCAGCTTGACCAATCACTCACTTTCCATCATGATCATGCAGTGTTTAAAATTAATGTGCGGAAAGGGCGGAACTATAGTTGTTAGACGAAACCTTTTATGCTTGATGACGAAAGACGAAACCTAAGCCTCAAAATTTTCAAAATGACGAA
>CAJVPY010001677.1:0-18573 GCA_910591965.1 Dentiscutata erythropus | reverse complement strand
TCGGGTAAAAGATCGTCATGACCGAGATAACGTGAGTTGGCGCAGCGATTGTTAGGTCACGTTTTTCCGACCTCACAGTGGATTTGTTTGTTCAAAGATGGGAAAATACGAAGACTCGCTTGCAGATTCGAATAAATCATTGTTAATCCATCCAAATAGTGAAGGATTACTGAAATATTTATTTTGAGATGGTGAATCAATCAAAGATTTTAATAAGTCATTAGAAATCAGCCCAAAAAATGTTATAGCATTGAATAATCGTGGATCATATTATTCAAAGATATGTAGATACAACAATGTCCAAATAAATTGTAAGATTATTGGACATATGTCCAATTGTCCAATAATTTAATTGGGCAATTTTAATCATATGATGACAAAAGCTTTATTGCTTTTAACTACAATAATGACGTTTACCAATTTTATTTTTATTTCTTATAAATTTTTTTTACTTTTTAATTATCAATGAATGTTTTTAATTCAAAGTGACGACCTTGGATAAATTATTTTATTTGGTGTTCTTTCTTTTATAATATGCCTTTATTTAAAATTAAAATTAAAATCAACTGTTGTCATTATTCCTTTTGAAATAAAAATCATTTTACAGTTTTTAACATTCTATTTGATTAATAATATTTAACTAGGGCAATATATAACATGTTGTAAGTAAAATGGAATTTAAGTTGTTTCAATAGTGTGAATACGTACATACGAATGCATATTTTATAATAATAATAATAATAACTATTATTATTATTGGTATACTTTTTAAATATGCTGTAATTTAGAGATATTTTATATTGGTGAATAAATTAAGTTTAATTTAGGCTAAAGATTAAATTATTTTTTTTTAATGTCCAATAAAAAAAAGCTACTATGTCCAATAAAATTAGTTGGACAATTGGACAATTGTCCAAATTGTCCAAATGTAACATGCCATCCCTGGTAACATCTGTTACTTTCTTTTGGATAGACGCTTTTGTTTTCTATTTTTTTTTTTATTTTTTTATTTTTGTTTTTACTTTTTGTTTTTTTTTTTTTAATTTTTGACGATGCCATTTGACAAATAATAGAAATCAATAGGGGACTGCTCAAATATTGACTTCAATGATTATTTTGATTGATCTTAATAAATGAGCACTAGTACGATCACTTACTAATCTATTGAAATTGATGCTTGTGAAGATTTTAATTACATCATAAATTGCGTATTCAAATTTTTAGCAAAAATATATTTATGCTTGAGCACTATTATGATTACTTGCTAATCACATTGAGATTGACGCTTGAGAGCGACCTAAGTCTTCGCTTTCTTTAAATTCTTATTAGACCGAATCACTCATTATTCTGTTTTTTTATTCATATTAAGCTGGGGATTTTGATGTGATTGTAATATAGCTTTAACAGTTCCTCTGTATACCTCTATTTATCGTTGTTTGCAAAATGACGTATCTTTGATCAAATATGTAGATTCGCTGCACATTCATAAATCCCTAATTGTTGTCCGTTGTAAAGTGCACTTTTCAGCAACATTTAACTTTTTAATTACAATATTGACCAAAATGATTTTCCAAAAAAAAATTTTTTTTAAATGAACGGCAAAGCTTTTTTTTTAACCATAGCAAAGCTTTTTTTGACTAAACCACGAAAAAGCTTTTGATCGTAGAAATTTGTTTTTTTTTATAAACTTCTAACCATGGTAAAAATTTTTACCATGGCAAAACTTTGAAGAAGCTTTTTGACTACACAGAATTCACTTGCAGAGAAATGAAGATTAATTATTACGAACTATCTAGCCAATCAATTTCAAAATTAAAATAATGTCTTGCCTGCACTAAGTTTAATGTCGTCCAAAATTTGGGCGGGTATCTGAGCTTTTACAACATCGAATATTTATTCTAATAAAATTATGTCCACTTTAAGTACCATCAAAGTTAAAATTAGAGAATCTAATTTTATTTTCCGATTTATAATTCAACATGGCAAAAATGCGTCACTTATTTGTTAACTCTGAAAGCCCATTACTTTATTTACTAATCCCGGTTTTACAATATTAGATTTACTTAAAAAGCCCACCTTTATTTTATACGCTATTCATAATAATAATAATAATAATAATAAAAGCCTTTTTAAAAAACAAACAGTGAAAAATTTTCAAAAATTCATGACCAGTTTAACAATCCCACCTCTATTAGTATTACCAGGGGCCTAATAAATTGTTCAAACAGTTTAACATATCTAAACCGATCAGTCTTCTCATTATCGTTGTTCATTTGTTTAGTATGTTTAGTATACCTATTTATATAATTCCTTTGTTAGTTAACTAAACCATTTCGGTTCCGAATTAGTAGTTTTAACCATATAAGCTAGTTTAACTAGTTTGACGATGATCGTTACCAAATTATAGAAAATTTTAAATGCAGTATATTTTTTTTTTTTACAAAAAAATAATTTAAATGATATGATCTATTTTATAATACTTAAATATTTAAAAGAATAAATATATATATATATATTCGTTAAATATCATTTGGAATTTCCATACTAACAGATTTAGTTTTGATAATCTTTCACTAATTTCCAAAGTGTTAAATGGTTTGCTAGTGTATATATTGTTGAATTTTTCTTTGATAATTGGTAAATTTTCATTGATCTTATCACTTTCTAAAAATAGCTTTTTAATTTCGTTTTCACTTTTATCACTTTTATCATTTAAAATGTCTAACCATTTCTCAAATTTAATAATTAATTCTTTAGAAGTAGGTCGTTTGCTTGGATCTGAATCCATACATTGTTTTGCTAATTCAATATAACAATTAGGGGTTCCGATTGCAAACTTTGGTCGTAATCCATTATATATCTTAATTACAAGTTCGACATCAAATTTATGACTATCAAAAGGTCTCTGCCCAGTTGTCATTTCTACCATGATAACTCCAAATGAATAAATATCTGTTGCTTGAGTGTACTTTTTTTTTCTTTGAAATAGCTCTGGAGCAATGTAAGGCAAGACACCATGAATATGATCTTCATATTCTTTCTCACCAAGTGGTTTTGATAAACCTAGATCGGTAATATATGCTTCATAATCTTCCTTTAACAATATATTTCCCGGATGTAAATCTCGATGTAAATATCTTTTATCATGAATACGATCAAGATTAGATATAATATCATGAAGTATCTTTAATTTAATTTTCCATTCAAACTTAAAGATATCAACAAGATTTTTGCTTAATGATCCATATTTTGCATAACTCGTTACTAAAATATAATCGTCCGTTTTTTCGTCTCTTGATATTCCTAGATTTTGTTCTAAGCTATGACAAGCTTTTAACTAAAAAAAACAAAATGAATTATTATATTTAAATTATTTAAATAAATATTAAAAAGTACTTCTTTTAAGAATGGTTCTTTATTCTTATTAGAATCTTTTACGATCTTGATTGCTACTTCTTCATATGACCCAGATTGGTTTAAATAACTTGTTCTAAAAACAGTAGAAAATGCTCCTTTACCTATTTCTTCGATATTTTCAATTTTATCATATGCCATCCAATGAAAAAATTCTTGTTTTTTATTAGTAGGTTTAACTTGTTCAGTAATAGCAGATTCTAAATACCATTCGAAAACAATATCTATATCCTTTTCAACAACAACCCGAATCGGTAATATTCACCAACATGATACATTCCATTAGGATATCCCATTTCTGCTGATTTTTTATAGTATTCGAATGCCTTATGATCATCTTTGTCGACCCCCAACTGTTGTTCACAACACAATCCAACACTATATGTTACAATAATACATCCCATTTCTGCTGATTTTTTAAAATATTCGAATGCTTTTTTTTTATACTTTTCAACTCCAATTCCATTGAAATAACAATATCCAACCTGATTTACTCCTTTAGCATCACCCATGTTTGCAATCTTTTGATAATATTCAAAAGCTTTTTGTTTACTCCAAATCCACTTTGATAACACATAATAATGGCACGCAAAGTTAATTTTTTGTTTTATATTACCTGCTAACTCGTTTTTTTTTAATTTTTTTTTACATCTCAATTGTGTCAAATTATTCGATTTTTGATATTTATTATTTTATGCCATTTTTATCTGGTATCAACTGATGAAACTAATTTTCTAATTATTTTGTTATGCAAAAAAGATTAACTTTGTATAATCTTAAAATATAAAAAAGTAAATTTTTTTTTAAAAAGATAAAAATCGATCGACTGACCAATTTTCAGATTCCATGTAATGCAAAACAAAAAATTATCTTTGTATGGCCTAATCTCAATATCAAGTGAAGCAGATTCACTTCTTTTTTGTTTTCTTTAATCCTGCAATTGTTTATATTTATTTAAATCAGTCTTCAGCAAATTAATATATCATGATAAGATCAAAATCTTGAAATCAAAAAACTTAATAGGAGAATATAATAACTTATTTTTTATTAATATATTTCATAATGATCTTTGAAAACAGGTGTCGAATGATTAAAATTAAATCCCTAAATAACAATTATATAACTTGAAATAAATGAGAGATATATTATTAGGTATTATATGTAATTGAATAATTATTTATTAAAATTGATATAACTAATGATTGACTCTTGAAAAATTATTTTTCGCTGGCTCACGTTATGTCGCTTCTTATTATTATTAATTATTATCTGTGCCGAATTGGTCGATAACTATATTTCATTTTCTAATTTCGGAATTTCAAAAAGGAAATGAGATTTTTTAAATTTCCACATATTTTTCGAAATAATTTAATTCTGAAATCACCCTAATAATTCAAATTACCAGAGAATAAAGAAATATGTCATCACGCTTTCTAATTTTGAAATACCTCAATAATAACAATCATTTACTTAATCTAACTTAATTCTTTTTCACTGATTTATTTAATTGATAATTTATCTCTTGTAATATTAATTTAATCGGGGAATGATTTATTGTAACAATATAGTTAAAAACGGTATATATAAAATGTAAATTATAAATATTACCTAAACTTAAAATTATAGAGCAACTACTTACCGGTTTGTTCATTCAAAAATTCTAATTCATCATCTTCAGAAACATCTTCAACTCGGACTCTTCGATCCTGAATGTTATCGTCGGCAATAAATTTAAGCTCCGTAATATGTAACTGATCGTGGTGGTGATACTGGACTGGCGTTTTACAATACTTGATCGGACTTGATTATAATCCAACATCATTTTTTTATAATAAAAAATGGTGTTGGATTATAATCATAACATGTCCTATTTTTAGTTTTAGTGTAAAATTATATATAATTGCCTCACACCAAAACTAACAGAAAATCCCATGCCAAGTAATTTAAAGGATGAAATTTTTCTCCTGGGCTTGTAATATTTTTTGTACTAGCTGACTGATCAAGTCCGATCAAGTATTATAAAATAATTTTTTTATGTGTTTCACACCGTGTGTAAAATCAGTTGTGAAACGTCAACGGTTCCTCCTGTTGTTGTTTTGCAGGAGAACCGTCGATGTTATACAATTGATCCTTCACCCGGTGTGCAACATATAAAAAATTTATTTTACAATACTTGATCGGACTTGATCAGTCTGCTAGTATTATGATTATATTCTCACACCATTTTTATTATAATAAAATGGTGTGGGATATACAGTATAACCTCGATATAACGAACCTCAATATACCGAATTTTGTATTATAGTGAAGATTTTTTTTAGCTAAAATTTTTATTACAAAAATACCTCAATATAATGAATTTTAATTATAAAACCTTGATATATGTATAACGAAGAAAATTTTTTTTCATTTATAATAAAACTACCTTGATATAACAAATATCTTGAGAAAGCGAAATATTTATAGTATAACGAAACTTTGTGTAACACTATCGATTAAATTCTTATATTGTGAAACATTATATAAACCGAACGTTTATAAATTATATATAAATATATTCGTTATATCGAGTGATATTATTTGTGGACCGAATATTTTATAAAATTATATATAAATTCGTTATATCAAGAGACCCAGATATATTGAAATATAGATATAACGAAGCAAACCCTTCAGCTTCAGAGCTTCGTTATGTCGAGGTTATACTGTACTCATAACGTGTACTAACGCTAGTATTGTAAAATGATTTTTTTATATGTTGCACATCGGGTGAAGGAACAGTCGTGTAACATCGACGGTTCCTCCTGTTGCCAGGTTATAGTAAAAAAAAAAAGAATCACATAGCTATAAAGAGCATCGGTTGATTACTAAAGATAAAAGTAAAAGTTTTGTTAGAATTTATTTATCTAAATAGCAATAATTAATTCTAAAATAAATAACATTAAACTAACTTATATTTAAAATTTAATGCTTTTATATTATTTAAATATTTGTTCTTTAGACTTGCTCAAAAATACAGCAGTACGTATTAAACTAAATGACCTTTACTAAACCACACCTATGGTGTTTGCACCTATTTATACATTATAGCAAAAACCAGTTAATTAATCGGTGTAAAGTATTGTAAGTAAAAATGTTCTACGCCCTAGAAACCCTTCCCAAACTCTAACCCTAACTCTAAATACTAACCCAAATGTAAAAAAATTGCGTTAAAAATTTTATATACAAAACTTAAAAAATATATAAAAAATATAATAAAAAATATAATTCGTATAGGTTCATTTTATAATAATTCAAACTAAATAATAAAGATAATGAGAGTCTTATAATTTAGTTTTTCCTTTTACATATATAAATACTTAGTCACTAAATTAAAGTCCAGCAATCTATTATAATTTTATGCTTTTCAAAATAAATCTTAATTTTCAAACCATGTACCATTATTAGATACCGTATTTACGCGTAATAATGCCCCCGGCCTTATTTTGAGGCCCTGCGCGTTATTTTGAAACACGTATATGCCCTATTTTGAATCAAAAAGTGTTTTTTTTTTGAAATTCTGTACTGGTATTTGAAATAACGCCATTATAATAACCAAATTAGCAACAGCGATTTCAAATATTACAGCTGATTTGAAATTTAGTGGGACACTTGAAAAATTTGCTTTTTCTTGAAACCTTTCGGACTCGTCTTATGAATCATCTAACTCTTCGGAAACCACGTCACTGTCTCCATCCAAAAATAGTGATGTGATTTCCGAAGAGTTGATAATTTGTCTTACGAATCCAAAAGATTACGGAAAACAAGCAAATTTTTCAAATGTCCCACTAATTTTCAAATCAGCTGTAATAAAAAAATATATTACCTCTTGCATCATTAGTCTCTTTGTATATGTAATTAAAAAAAAATTCAATAGCAGATTTTACATACAGTAATAATTGTCCAAAGGACATTACAGGAGAGTCATAGTGACCTGGCTGTGTGTGTCCGCAAATTAAGGGGTTGATTGGTAAAAACAAACATTTGCTCCGAAAATACCCATTGTCGGACTGATCCGTGATAAGTCCTTCAGACCTTAAATGGCTTCCATTTACCTAGTATAAACTTACTTATCTAGGTTATATAATTAAGTTACATAAAAGGGGTGCGCGTTATTTCGGGACGTGCATGGGCGCTATTTTGAGCAAAATAGCTAAATTTTTTAAAAAGTCAAAATCCGAATTAACGCCCTGACCTGCTATTATGCGTAAATACGGTATTCAAATTTTACTATTCAAATCTGTTTTAGTATTTGTGGTCCTGAAACCTCTTATTTTAATATATTTCAAAAAAATCCAATACAAACATGGAGGCTGTCAACCAGTATTGTTACTAGCCTTAAATCCAATACATTTTTTTTAGCCTTGATTTTAAGTCTATTTAGTCCTAGCCTTAAGTCTAATTGTTTAAAATCTGATAGTTTATATGTCCAAATAACAACACTGCTGTCAACACTTTAAAAGAAAAAAAATTCACAATTTTTTAATAATTATAATATATATTGTATAATACATATATGTAATGTATCGGTATTATAATATATATAAATTTGTTTAATAAAGTTTAAATCCTGATATTGAAATTGGAATAAAAAGATAATTATATTGGTATAAATTATAATGGCTTAAAGTATGACCCTTTTATTATACATAATCTTTGAAATTTAGATTAATAACAAATGCACAGCAAACCATTGATTTCAGTTTGCACACAAGAAAGGTTGAAAATGAGATTGAGGAAAGGTAAAATCTTGTCATTATGTGCAGTATTTGCTATAAAAATATAAAATATGCAATACACATCATGAATATAATTGTTAACATAATGCGGCATATAAAATTTAAAAAATAGAGGGATCGGCTATGTTAAAATTGACTCAGCCTAATTATACATTTAGAAAATTTAATCAATACAGTAGTGGTGTTATATCGATATAATAGCAAATAAGGCAACGAATTAATTCACTATACCTAAGATTTTTACTAATTAATATAATAAATTCCATACACATAATAATAAAAGTCTATTTAAATTATGTATTCATGATTTATTAAGATGACTATGTTTTGTAATAATCAGAATATACGTTCACTCATGCAGGTTTAATTTAATAAGATAATATTCTCTGCCATATTTTAGGTTACTCTATTCATCAATAATATCCGGTATTTCCAATTCATATAATTTAGTATCTGTAAAAAAAATTATTAAACAAATGATAATAATGATATAATGTAAAATAATATGATAATATAATTTATTAATTTATAATTACCTTTATAATCAAGATTAGATGATATAAAACTACTTTTATAATGTGCTTCAATATATGATTGCACATCTTCATTCTTAATATTCTGTAGTTTTTTATCAGATTCATTTAATTCTAATGAAATGTTTTCACTATTCAGCCATTCTGCAAAAATGTCACAAATTTCTGCGGCTGTTGGTCGTTCATTTGGTTCTGTATTCCAACATTTCTTCATTAAATCTGCATAGCATGTTGCTGTATTCTCATAAATATTTGGTCGTAAACCATCAAATACTTGCATCCCAAATTGTAATTTTGATTGTAATTTTGATTTTTGATCAAAAGGCACAGGTTTACCATATAAAATTTCCCACATGATTATACCGAATGAATAAATATCGGATGCTTTAGTATATGGTTTATTGTTCAAAATTTCAGGAGCAATGTATGGTAAAATTCCATAAATTCCATCAGATTTTGATGCAATATTAGCTGTTATCGAAAGTCCTAAATCTGCAATGTATGCACTTCTTAAACTATTTAATAGTATATTTCCACTATGTAAATCCCTATGAATAAGGTCTTGAGAATGAATTATCTGAAGATCTGAAGAAATACATTGCAGCAAATTTAATTTATCTTTCCAATCCATTTGTGCTATGTCGTGTAGATTTTTGCGCAAACAACCTTTTGATGCATACTCCATGACAAGAATATAATCTTTAGTAACTTTATCTCTCGATATACCAAAGCACTTTAAAAAAGTTGGATCCTTAAGACTGATATCACTATATGCTTTTAGCTTTTTATTAAAATGAAACTTATATTAAAAGATTGTTAAATGAATAATAATTAATAAAAATAATAAAAATTACCTCTCTTATAAATTCTTCATGATAATTATTTGATTTATGAAGTAATTTAAGCGCAACGTCTCTAAATAAATCTTGGCTTTCATCATACCATATAGCATGAAATACAGTTGCAAATCCACCTTTACCTATTTCTTTAATATCTTCTAATTCATCGAAAGAAATCCATGATAACCGATATGTAGTTTCCACCAATACTTTTTTCAAATCATCTTCAATTTCTGAATTATCTGCCCATTCATTAGTAGCTGATAATTATTTATAAAAGTTAGTTTTAAATTATGGATAATCACTAAAGATACAGGTTTAAATTATGATACATAATACCTAATATTGAATCTTTTTCTCTAATGATAGATTAAATATATGAAGTTATTAAATAATATATATCGAATTATAATGAAAATGTACGTAAGTTAGTGCCTTGGTGATGTAACACTACCAAGATCAAGTGTAACGAACGGTCTATTTTTTAAAAAATCACCTATTGCTCGAAGGTTTGCTTATAATGTCACTTTCGTGTTTTGACACGAATTAATATATTTTGATTTCAATTACACCTGATCTTACAATTTACTGTAGGGCGTTACAATACACTTGCACAAATTTATCGCGATTTGCAGAATTCTAGAATCTATTGATCGTTCGAGTAATGGCCATCACTCCACGATCGATTATGATTGTGAATGATTGAGTTTAGATCAATTATTTTAGAAATTAGTTACAACATATTGTTCTGCGCTAAATCGATTGTGGAGTGATGAAACGATCACTGGGTTCCAGAACTTTGCAAATCGCGATAAACTCAAATTTTACCTTTGAAACCAGTATTTGGCTTTATGAAGATCCCTCGTTATTCCAATTCCATTTCGATAAAATTCTGCAACTTTTGACTTTCCACTAGCGTCTCCCATCTCTCTGATTTTTGATAATAAATAAATGCTTTATGTTCATCCTTTTCAACTCCAATTCCTTCATCGTAACAAAGTCCAACCTGATAAGTTCCACTAGTGTTTCCCATCTCTGCTGATTTTTGATAATAAATAAATGCCTTATGTTCATCTTCTTCAACCCCTTCTCCATGTTGATAACAATATCCAACAGTGAATGTTCCTTTAGCGTCACCCATCTCTGCGGATTTTTGATAATAAATGAATGCCTTATGTTCATCCCTTTCAACTCCGATTCCTTTATCGTAACAATTCCCAAGATTAACCATTCCAAGGGCGACTCCTAGCTCTGCGGATTTTTGATAATGAATGAATGCCTCATTTTCATTCTTATCAACTCCAATTCCGTTTTGATAACACCATCCAACATTATTCATCCCCATAGAGTGTCCCATCTCAGCGGATTTCTGGTAGTAAATGAATGCCTTATTTACATCCTTTTCAACTCCAATTCCTTCATCATAACAATATCCAATCCCAAATGTTCCCCTAGAATTTCCCATTTCTGCAGATTTTTGATAATAAATAAAAGCCTTATGTTCATCCTTTTCAACTCCGATTCCTTCATCGTAACAATTCCCAAGATTAGCAATCCCAAGGGCGACCCCTAGCTCTGCAGATTTTTGATAATGAATGAATGCCATATGTTCATTCTTTTCAACTCCAATTCCATTTTCATAACACCATCCTACATTATTCATCCCATAGCGTGTCCCATCTCAGCAGATCTCTGATAGTAAATGAATGCCTTATTTTCATCCTTTTCAACCCCAATTCCTTCATCATAACAATATCCAACCTTAAATGTTCCCCTAGCATTTCCCATTTCTGCAGATTTTTGATAATAAATGAACGCCTTATGTTTATCCTTTTCAACTCCGATTCCTTCAGCGTAACAATTCCCAAGATTAGCTATTCCAAGGGCGGCCCCTAACTCTGCAGATTTTTGATACTGAATATATGCCTTATTTTCATTCTTATCAACTCCAATTCCGTTTTGATAACACCGTCCGACATTATTCATCCCCATAGAGTGTCCCATCTCAGCGGATTTCTGATAATAAATGAATGCCTTATTTTCATCCTTTTCAATACCAATTCCTTTTTCATAACAGTGTCCGACACCAAATATTCCATTTGCATTCCCCATGTCTGCTGATTTTTGATAATTAATGAATGCTTTACGTTCATTTTTTTCAACTCCAATTCCATTTTCATAACAATTACCAACATCATATATTCCATTAGTATCACCCGTCTCTGCTGACTTTTGATAATAAATAAATGCTTTAAGTTCATCCTTTTCAACCCATTTGCCATAATAATAACAACTTGCAAGAATGGTTTGAGCCATGGGATTAATTTGATCTTCTAAGCAAAAATTGATAATATTATCGGGATTTTGCTTCTTCTTTATTAGAAACTGTTCTAATGTATCAAGAATTGAACGGGAATTTTGGCCTTTCAATCTTTCTTCATTATACAGATTAAATATTTCTTTAGTAATTTCATTAAGAAAATCCTGTGATATGTTATCATCTAAATATAATTGGGTAACACTGTTAGTTATTTGAGTAATATCTGATGAGCTGTCAATTTTTTCTAGCTGTTCTAAATATTGGTTATTGTAGATTGACATTTTGTTGAATAAAGATTGCGCTGCGTGTGGAAGCACGACCTAGTGTCATGTATTAGTTACTCTGGGAATTTGTACACTGGGATTCAGTTGAATTCGGGTCGTATACTGTTAGTGATGGGACCTTTGAGTTTTTAGCTAAAAATGAACAAATTAATAATGCGTTATTAATATTATTAATTGTTAATAGCTTCAATAAACTACCAAAGGATTTAATAAAAGTTTTAGTCCGCCAATATCTCAGCAATTTTTAAAAAAAATATTGACGCAAATTTCGTTTTTTATACATCTTGTACTAATTAGCTGCGCCATATA
Organism: Dentiscutata erythropus; assembly: GCA_910591965.1. Classification (NCBI taxonomy): domain Eukaryota; kingdom Fungi; phylum Glomeromycota; class Glomeromycetes; order Diversisporales; family Gigasporaceae; genus Dentiscutata; species Dentiscutata erythropus. Next base: position 6,096 of record CAJVPY010001677.1, on the reverse strand, counting down.
TTATTAAGTCGTTATTAGTAATATTTCGATCAATCAATTAATAAATTAATAAGCATTATTAATATTCATTATTAATTATTAATAATAATTCAGAAGGTACGTATTTATTATTTTGCAGGATATTTAAACAAACAGGAGGAGCCGCCAATGTTACACGACTGATCCTTCATCCGGTGTCAGACCCGAGTCTGTCGCTAAACCGAAAGGAGGTCCGTGTAACCAAACCTAGGTTACGTAGGGTCAAAAGAGGCGTGTTAGATTTGGACGAGTGGTTTATAAAATGAATGTAAGTAATTTATAGTTTATGTTTATATGACTTAGGTACTTTATTATTTAGGCGGGTGTTGTTCCTTTATTTTATAATGAACAATCTATCTAGAAAATCTACTTATTCTACCATTACTGTCTATATTCCCAGAAATGCCCTTATCGACAGAATCCCCATTAATCCCAAAAATGCCATTATTGATAGAATCACCTTTAATCCCAGAATCGCAGTTTCTGCCATTTCTGTCATTTCTGGCATTTCTGCCAGAAATGGATTTTCTGAAATTTCTGGCCGGGAAATCCGAACTTGGAAATAACCGGTCACGGGAGCACGGGCCTGCGGTCAGGTCACGTTTCCGGTTTCACACCGGTGTGCAACATATAAAAAAATTATTTTACATCATTTCGCTCCTCAGATAACCACTGGTACCCGCGGTCAAAACAAAAAATTTTTAAAAATTTGAGCGAAGATATCTCGACTACCACCTGACACAAATTCGATGAATTTTCTTATCTGAATTCTTATGGATTCATAGAATGTAAATAAATATATATATATATTTTCGAATTTGATCAGATGGTTGTCGAGATTTCTTCGCTCAAATTTTAAAAAAATCAAACATTTGGGTGTGAGTCAATAAGAAATCAAGCAAATTTTTTAGAATAAAAATTTTTTATAATTTTAAACAAGAATGGCTTAACGAAACCTTTACCAAATTTAATAAAAATTTTTAAATAATTTTTACAAACTTGTAGAATTAATTTTAAAAAGATTTTATTATAAATCCCCAAAATTGCAAGTTTGATGCAATGAATTTTGCAAAAATATCCAAGTATGATTTTTGATTCTGAGGACTTCACTTCACTTCAAGAGAATGCTTTAACAAATGAGATGATTTGCAAATGGAAGAAGTAAAAATTCCGAATTATATTATTAAATGGTGAATTGCTCAAAATCCAGGCTTACCATCTGATCCTAATAACTGGGCAAGTGAAATTTTCTGACTTTAAAAAATAATAGCGAATCTGTTTACCTCATATCCGATATTTTTCAAATATCTGATAGAATTTTATCAAGCAATCCCAGATAAGATCTTAAATCGACAAATATTATCAATGATTCTTCCATTTCGTATAATTTTGTCACAAATACTACCATCTAGAGAACCATTTCAGCAGTTATCAATAAAGCATAAACAGCCAAAATTGCAACGCGGGTTGATAAAAGTACTGAAACATATCCGATAACAAACAATCCGTATTAATTTAAACTACTACTTTGTGGAACCAAAGATGGTTTTACTGCTGATAAGTTTTGGAATTTATGTGATAGAAAATCCAATACTGTCAAAGTTATGAAAGCTAAAGATACTGATGAAATTCTTGGAGGATATAATCCTATTGAGTGAGTTAAATCAAGCGGCTATATTAGATGCAATGATAACTCTATTTATCATTTAAGAATGGTACTATATAATACTCCATTTTGAGTTGTATTTTACATAAAAATAAGCAATTTATAGTGCTTTTATTGTTGCTCAGCATTTGGTAAGGGCGAAATCTTTATATGAATGGTATTTTCAATCAATATCGCAAGTGTTATTGTTAGCGTGATTCATATTCATATGAAAAAGAAATTAAAATTTCAGATAGCAATTTTTCAGTTGCAAAATACTAAGGATTCCAAGTCATAAAAAGGAATAAGATATTCAGTGAATAATCAAATAACTTATTCAATCTATATTATAGTTAATGTGTATTTCCAAGATAAACTGTAGCTCCATCAGACATGTTCTGTTGATACGATTGATAATTCTTCAGTAATGTCATACTTCAGTCAGGTCTTTTCGTTATTTTTTCTAAGTTAAAGGTAATTTAGCATGATTATATCTTAATGCAACGTGAAAATTTTTGCTAATTATATATTGTAGTCAACCGATTTTTATCTTAATAAATTATTAAGTTTATTAACTCTTTTTTAATAAAAACATATTCTGTTTTCTTTGCTTGGTCTAAAAGGCTTTTTAGTAATTTGGAAACAATTCAAACAGAGCATGCTTCTCCATGTATTTTATCCTTACATTGTTTATCAATTTATTTAATTATTGAATATTGTCATGAGTCGCCCTTTTGTTAAATTAATTTCCGAACCCGTGGACTCTGATCTGATGTTAGAAACTTGTGCCATTCAAAGAACAATAAGCCTTGACAGATAAAAATCCTTTTAGCAAATGCCTACAATAAATATACTAAAAAGTCCCAACCCTTCAATGTATTTGAATTTTAAATATTGGATTATATCCGATTATACTTTTATTAAAACAAGCAGGTGTAAAGCAAAAATATCACATGCACCATTCAAAATAATAAAGGATACTCAATCTTTGCGAAAATATCCAACTCAACTTTTCAACCTTATCATATATTCAAATCAAAGTAAATAAAAAATTTATCAAATTTGAACCCAATAGTCGCAGTTCAAACCTAATTATGATATTCAAGTTATAAAAAACTCACCCAGATTTTTATCATACATTTATATGTGACTATTGCGAAAGCTTAAACTTTGCATATTGGATAGGTTTATTTAGTTTTTAACATTTAGAATGGTTTATAATAACAATTCATTTTTATATTAATCAGTAAATTCTCAATAATCGAAAATACATAACACTAGTTGATTTCAATAATATATGTTTATTAATAATTGACATACTGTAATTGAGAAATGACATCATTCTTATAAATAACTTCTTATAAACGTGATACAATTTGTTCTTATGTACATTCATTTGAGATGTCAAATGTCAAAAACATCAAGGATACAAAACTTGATAATACATACAAGTCGATAACAATATTTATAAAAAAATTCCGAAAAAAATAAAAATAACAAAATGTTTAATGTTCTAAGATATATATCTTACATGAATAGAACAATTCTGTGCGATACACTTCGGTTTTCCTTAAGCACATTGTTTCAAATCTCATATCCTGTATCCTGTATCGCGGTAAATTTCATTTATATGGTCTTTTTATCTAGAATTTTTGTAATAGTTTTTGATTAAAATTTACTTTTGCGGCATGCAACTGCGTATATAAAGCATAAAAAAGTAAAGCACTTACGTTTCGCTCAATAATTTACAGTACTCTTTACACCAACTAGTTTTTTCATATTCTGTGCTTAACAATAGTTCTTTTTCTTTTAAAGCTATCAATTCACCTATCCAATTTTTAATTGCCTTTTCCATATCTTGCAAGGATGTACGGTTTTCGATTTCTTTATGATCTCGATAAATAAAATAAGGAGGTAAAGGAGGAAGCATAAGCTTGCCAAAAAACTCCGCAGCGGCTCTTAGCGTCTTTTTTCCAGTAGAACGTTGAATTTTTTCATCTACTTCTAAACGCACATCAGTATTAATTTCTTCTCCTAAAATTTTTTTCGAAACATCCTTGATTATTTCGATTTTTTTTCCATCTATATTCTGCTCTTTGTATTCTGAGTTTTCGAAGCGGGAATGAATTTCTTTGAATTTTTCAACAGCCTCCTTTAAATTCATTAGTGAATTTTCTAATGTTTTACCATTTTCTTTGTCATCAGAAAAGTATTTTTCAAATATTTCATATGCTTCTTTTTCCTTCACAATTGCATTAGAATCCGAAACTGCTCCAACTGTCGAACCAATAACTGCTATAATAGCACCTGCCACCAAACCGGGAGGAAACCATATTCCTGAAATTACAAAAACTTTACCACCTAGTACCAAACTATTACCTACAGTATTAATCACAGATCGTTGTTTCATTTGCCCCTTTACCTCTTCTTTACATTTTACAATAATTTCAATTATTTTTTCCCGTCCAAAAATGATTTCTCTTAAATAATTGATACTGTTATTTAAATGAGTTTCGATGTTATTAATTGCTTCTTTAGTATCACTCATTATTGTGTTGAATTCATCAATCATTTTGCTAAATTTAGCAAGTAGTTCAGGTCGGTAAATTTCTTGACAAGTATTTAAATGTGTAAATAATTTTTTGCGAGATTCTTCTCGTGATTCTTTTGAAAATGATTGATAACGGCCTCTGGCTGGTGGATTATCTACATAAATAATCACTGTACGAGCAAGCTTCTTGGAAAATTTCTCAGTTTCCTCACGAAATATTTTACGATCTCTTTCACAAGCTTCATGATCTTCGAAATCAGGAAAGTTAGTACAAATAATAGTTGTGTAATCTGTTACATGATCATCAAAAATAGCTTTTCTAAGTAAATTGAAAGCTTCAATTTCCTCCCGAGTAAAACGGCCATTAGTCACAAATAATATTTGATTTAAACCTTCACTAATAATATCAGCTTTATCTTCTAATTTACTTAATATTTCTCCTTTTGACATGGTAGAGTCACCAATTCCTACTGTATCAATAACACGATAATTCATTCCTTCGTATTCAAATTCTTCGGATTTTGATTCGGTAGTTCCATGAATGCGATTTGTGCTTTCTTCAAATTCATCAGTTCCAGCTAAAACGTTCGCTAAAGTAGACTTTCCTTTGCCAGCACTTCCTATTAATAATATATTTCTAATTTCTGCCCTGATTTGCATTTTTTTTTTTAGACTTTTATTGTTATTAAAACTTATATAATTAGTTTTAATGAAATAACCGACAATAATTTTAATGCTCAGGTGTTTTGCTTAATTCTTTTATTTTTTGCAATATTTAAATACTATTTGCTTTTTATATGCAACAAATTATTCATATTAGCAAAATAAATAACGCAATAATGAACACAACTTACTATTATGTATAAGTTTGTGAAACGCTTTTTGTTAAATTTCTGATTCGGTCTTTGTTTTTTAATTGTGCTCTGGTATCACAAAAGAGGCGTACGTCGGGACTTTACTTATTTTCCTAAAAAGGAAACAGCCCATATCAGAATTAATTCTATTAATAAATTCGAAAGTTTTAAAATTCTAGCGATAAGAAATCTGCTAAAAAGCTCAAAGAAAAAAAAATTAACAGTATTTTTTTTCAATATTTTGTTTTTTTTTTAAAAAAAACTTTTAGCGATTATTTCTCGATAACTACTGAACCAAATTTAGTGAACTTTTTTATTTTATGCACAATCTATAGAATTAAAATAAAAAAATTTTTACTGATTTTGATCAAGTAGTTATTAAGAATCATCACTAGAAGTTTCAAGCAACTTTTGAACTTATTGCTAGGCCTTCGATTTGCTTATTGGCTGTTTCCTTTTAAGAGTTTGTATTATTAGCGTCAATAAGTAAAGCTGTATGTATTTTGTCAAAGGGAGGATGGTTAAACCACAACCAAAAAGCAAAGCTACTCGAAAGAAGACGTGGAAGATTGGGTCCGAGTATCAAGGATCCTACTGCCGCAAATAACCTGGTCTTTATTATATAGCCTTTATTAATATGATTCTTACTATCTATTTCTAGTTACATGGAATCGATGGATTTATATACATTACAAATTACATTGGGGCTTTGCTACTATAACTAAGATCTTACAAGCAATATGACTATTTAGAGTATTGGGAGGATCTATGCAAATTATAAGTAATACTGAATCGCATGACTATGATCTACGTACCGATTAACCATAGCTGCCGCAACAAATTTGGACCGGCAGATCCTCGATTTAGATTGGCTAACGGCCGAGGATCTTCGAAATTTTGGCCCACATCACAAAATTGGTATTAATTTCCGGCCAGAATTAACTTTTTAATTTTTTTTATTACAAAAATAGAAATTCTTAAAAATAAGCCCGCATTATGGTAAAATTGGCCCAGGAACAATTTTCATT
>CAJVPY010001676.1:0-18576 GCA_910591965.1 Dentiscutata erythropus | reverse complement strand
TTCTAGCTTGAAGTTGGCTTGAAATAGTTAATAGAAAAGTAATATAGAAAAATAAGGAGTATAATGCCACATTGGGTGACTAGTAATAGTAACACAAATATAATTAGAAACTGTATATCAATTGCTCTGTAAAAAAGGTGTTAATCATGACTAATAAAGGTTCTACATTTGGCAATATAAAAAAAAATTAAGTGATCTACATGGTGCAAATAGAAAAGGATTTACTGTTATACAAAATCCATGGTGAAACTAGTGTTTATCATGGTGCAAATAGCAATACCCTTTTTTATCTTGTATTTTCTATTATTCTTCAAAAAAGCTAAAAATGTTATTGATTTTTAGTATAAATATTACATATAGTTATTATGAGATTATAATATATAAAATATCTATTTGAACTAATTTAAGTGATTTATAAATAGTTAGAGTTAGGGTGAGGATTATAGTGTAAATTAGAGTTAGGTTAAAGTTAGAGTTAGAGTTTTTTATATTAAAATCTTATAATATTTCAATATTATGTTTAGGAAGACAAAGAATAAAATTCAAGACTAATTCTTGTCTAAAATTTGACCATCTATCTGATAACAATACAATATTTGATACATTTTCTAATGCCATGTTTAAAGCCTGTTCTCAACCTAATATTCTTTATCTAATAAATTATTAGCCAGATTCTGATGATTTGGGCTAGTGTAAACTAGTTATACAATCCTTATAAACTTATACCAAAATAGATTTTCAATTACTGTAAAAGCAATTCTAGCTAAATAAAAAAATCTTAATAGTGCTTTATCTGCATCTTTAGGATTGAATAAATCTTCTGATTCAAAATCAAAAGAATTTATTGTATTTTTAAAAGTAATGAATCTTTTATATGCTTTGGGATTTTTTTACATTTTTTTAAATGACTTTTTAACTAATCAATTAAATTTACAATATTACTATTACCATAGTTGCATTTTTGATAAGTAACTTTTTGATTATGTCCATCAGCTTCTTCAGCTTTCTCAAAGTGCTTATGAATTTCTTTTAAGGGTGGCCTGCCATGAGATATAATTATTGAATGAATATCAAATTTTAAATATATATTAAATATCGATTTATTAAATATTATTTTATTTATATAATTTATCTTTTTAATTATTATTGTTAATTAAATTATTAAATAATGATATAATTATTGAATAAATATCATTATTGATCTCTTAAAAATTAATTTATCTTTTTTATTATCATTATGATTAAATAATAATATAATTACTATCGATTATAGTTATATTATCTGATACCTGTTTTAAAACAAAAAAAATCAATTTTGAACAACATAAAATGAATTTAAAACATTTTGTTTTAAATTATTTGCTATTTCTAGTTGTCAAGCACATTAAATTTAAAGCCAGATATGCTGTGATACATCCAATAATAGATTTATTTTTCTTTTCTTTTATAACAAATAAATCTTATGAGCTTGATTAAGTCTGTTTGGCATATAACACCTGTTATATAACCTATATTTACTATTAAAAAAAAGAAATATAATACACATAACCAGTAGTGATCATTACCACCCCTAGATATATTTAGGGTTAGGGTTAGAAAATTAAGAATTATTGTTTTTTTATATAATATATATAGAGCTAATATAAGGGCCTGATAGGGCCTGATATTAGTTTTTATAAAGTTTTGGAGGTCCTGAACATTTTTACTTAGAAGACCCAATCCTATTTACTTAGTACGTTTTTGAGATATAAGCACCCTAGTGATAATCACCACTGGTTATGGTTAGTAAGATTCTAAAAAAAAAATAATATATAATAATTTATTAAATATTTAAGGGTCAAATTTTTGTTGTTGAGTATATAAATAATTACATTGTCCATTCCTACTAACAGCTGGCTATAACAGAGCTGAGTTATATTTTAGTTATAGCTGTTTTCATTATTTTTGGAACACCTGATAAAAAATTAGCTGAATGATTCTGGTTAAGTTATCTTTTCAGCATAATAAATTCAAAAAAATTGATATAATATATATAATTTAAAATTAGGTTGATAATATAAATATAAAATTATACATATATCTTGTTAAATTCAAAAAATATGTTACTTTCAAACTATATTCACTAGCAAATTATTGAAAAAATTTAGAAGACCTATCAACTCAAAAAATTGCAAAACATTTAGATGTTAGCATGTCTTCTATAAGTCAGGTTTTATATTGAAAAACTTCTATTACTTTAGAAAAACCACATTCTTTAAACATGAATGATATAAATTATCTTAAAGTTTTAATAAAAGAAAAATCTGACTAGTACTTATTTGAATTACAATTTGAGATAGAACTTTGGTTGGGACATAACAACAATTTGAAGGACTATACACTGACTTGGATATACACACAAAAAGATAATATTTCATATATTTATACATATTTTTATTTTATAAACTTTTAACAATTTTATAAAAAGCTCTTTTGTATTAATAGCTTCTGATTCAGGTTCTTTCATGTTAATAATATCCAATTGATTTTTGAATTAGTTGCAATCACTTCAAACAAGTCAGATAATTAAAATTATTTAATACTTCACTATAATTAGTTTATAAAATAAATCAATTATTTTATGGTATTTTTAAATAATAAAATAATTAAACTATTTCATAAATTTGAGATAGTAAAGCATAAAATAAAACTGTTATTGCATGCTCTGTATGCACTAACTGCTGTATTTTATGTTCTCTTCTGATCGTTTGGTAAACCAGCCGTACCGGCTGGGTTAATAACTAATCATCATTGTTCATAAAATACAGCAGTTATTGTATACTTCATATGCGACAACTATATAGTATTTGTCATGGATGATAAAGATTCTATAGAATCTTTAATTGTTAGATCTACTATTTCGCTTTGATTTTGTTGATCATAATTTTTAATGCATTTTTGACAAATATTAATTAAGTCTTGATTTTTTAGAATCTCGACTTTAGTTAAATTTTTAGTCCAATCGATGAATTCTTGATTGTATCTAACTTTTTTAATATTAGCACCTATTCATGTAATATAATTATTATAAAAATTAATTTGATATCCAGCACAAATTAAACACACCAAGCATATTGGGCAAGTGTTCAAACAAATTTAAATAATATCAACATTATAATAATAAAATAATTTGTAAAACAAGTAATTTATTTATTATGGTAATTTTTGAAATTGAACACTATTCCTTCTCAGATTTCAGATTCGGACTGATCCAGAATTTTTATAATTCTTTTTGATAATATATATTTTTTACTTTTTTTTTCTGATATATAAAATTTTTTAAACAATTTTAAACTATTAGAGTTATGAAATGTAAAAATTGCTGGCTAAAAAAAAAAAAAAAAAGAAATAAAAATGAAAGAGGTTTTGTATCTGTAGTAAGCTAGACTTTATGAAATACTATAGAAGTATAATAGAACCTGATTATTATCCATGAAGTGAACATAACTGAGAATCAATCCCAAATCAGATGATTGCTCATTCCATCATTATCTGATCATCTGATCTGGGATTGATTATTGGTTATTGCCCACTCCCACTTCGTGGACAATAACATATACTTATAACATAGATATTATATCAATATTAAGTAAAATAAAAATTGGACGAATTTAAAATATATTTTTTATATACCGATCATGCTGAAAAAATAACTTAAATGGATTAGCCGAAAAATCATTCGGCTAATTTTTTATAGGTGTCCCAGGGATAATGAAAACAGCTGTAAGCCGTTTTTTAGCCAAGCCATTTTTTAGCTAGCCGTTCAAGAGCCGACGGCTCTAAATTGTATTGTTATATCATTATAGAAAATTTATTTTCAATTAAATTCAGCGTTAATACATATTCAGTTATTTCAGTAATTAATATACAAAGCAGTGATAGTATAGAAACATATAAAAAAAAAACTATTATTATATCGTTATATAGAGTTTATTTTCAATTGAATTCAGCGTTAATACATACTGTATACAGATATTTCAGTAATTAATAATTTGCAAATGTGCAAGCAGCGATAGTATAGAAACATATATAAAAAAAAATTATTGTTATATCGTTATATTATTATCAGAAGTTTCTTGCAATGTCTTGTGAATTTTGGGAATTAATATAAGAAAGGTCGTTATGATCCATTTGGGCGATTATTGTAAGTATCAAAAAGAAAAAAAAAAATTTATAACAAATAGTTTACAAAATATATTGTTATAGTTTATTATAAATACGAAAGCTTATTATCAATATGAAAGTTTAATATCAATACGAAAGTTACTTAGTAATAGTTATATCCTGGGCAGTTGGGTATAAGCGGGATGAAATTCCCGCTTATACACATAGTGCCCAGGGTATAAATGATTTATGCCTTGCGATCTTGATATAGTTATGTCATAACAGTTACTATAGTGATTACAACAGATAAAGTCATATAATCGGTTCACGGCTCTAAACCGGCTCGGCTAACTAACGGCTCAGCTAACTAACGGTAACGGCTCAGCTTGTGCCGTTAAATAACTCAGCTAAGCCGATCGACTTACGCATCACTTTATATAATATAACGATAATGTATATTAGATATAAGGTCCCGATTTCAGTTCTCGTGAGGTTTTTGGGGGTCCTGGACATTTTTTCTTAGAGTACCCGATCCTGTTTACTTAGTACATAATAGCATCCTAATGACGTAACCATAGATTTTTTTATTAAAATAAGAAATCTTTAGATTTTTCAAACTTTTTTAACCTTTTTGCGAAGTTTTTCACGTCTATCTGACCAAATTCTTTTTATTTTAATTCTACATACAAATAGAATTAATATAAAAAAGTTCACTGAAATCAGTTAAAAACTCTAAAAGGATCTTCCTTCCTGACGACCAGGAATTCCCTGTAAAAAATAATCAAAAACAGAATTTATGCAATATGTAGATCAATATGTGGCTTTAACGGCCCCCTATGATAATTTATATCTTTCGCACGCGTTATAGGACAATACTTGAAAAGACACTAATAAAGTCATGAAAAATACTTTCGAAGAAGAGCTCAAAAAAGCTGTTTACCGTAGACATATTAATTATATTGAATATTATAAACTTACGAGTAGAGTAGTAAAATTCGGCAGTGGAGATTTTAGATCAGTTTTTAAATACGAGCGGAAAGATTGCGAATTAACAGTCGGTCTTAAATGTCTCAAAGTCAACGCGATTTCAGACTCCAAAGTTATTAAAGACTGTATTGATGAGGTATGATATTATATTCAAACTTAAACTAGTCTTAATGTATTATATATTATATTTTGAAAATTTCTTACAATTTCGCGTAAATAATAGCTTAAGCTATTTCGAAATTTTGAATACCATCAAAATATAAATTTATTTTATGGGGTCACTAAAGGTATATTATAATTATGAAAGTATAATATGATTATTATAAAATTTATTAATATTTATATTTATTATAAATAAATAGATTACAATGGATATTATTATATGGTTTTTCAATATGCTAATGAAGGAAATTTACGAAAATATCTGAAAGAAAATTTTATGATGCTGCAATGGTCAAATAAAATACGTATTGCTACTGAAATAGCGTTAGGACTTTCGTTCTTACATGATAATGATATAGTTCATATGAATCTTGTAAGTTATTGTATCTTATTACGCGTCTGAGTTTTTTTTTTATTATATTTTATATTACGCGTCTATGGTTTTTTTTTTTATATATATTTTATATTACGAGTCTATGAGTTTTTTTTTTTTTAATATTTTATATTACGCGTCTGAGTTTTTTTATTAATTAATATTCTTAACTTTCTTATAGCATTCAAAGAATATATTAATTCATCAAGGCAAACCAAAGATTACAGATTTTACACCGTCGAAATCAATTGTTTGTAGAATGGCCGCATATGCAGATCCTCAATATTTTACTAAGCGAAACTATGTGTGTGGCAAGAAATCGGATGTATATAGCTTTGGTGTGATACTTTGGGAAATTTCAAGCGGTGTACCACCTTTTCAATACTTTACATCAGAACGACCACTTATTATTCACACCTCAAGAGGAAATAGAGAAGATCCAATAGAAGGCTCACCACTTCAATATGTTAAACTTTATAAACAATGTTGGGATGAGAATCCCGAAACTCGACCGGAAGCAAGAACAATTTTTGAAACTTTAAATAAGCTTATTCCGAATGAAATTTTAAATAAGCATCTTCATAATGAAAACACTTTCCTGAATCAACAAGAAAATAGAAAAATAAGCAAACGACATAATTCACAAAAAATGCATGGAATAACAGCATCTTCGTCTGTTAGTAGGAACACACATGCGAATAAGAGAAATGAAGCGCGTAAATTCATAAATGAAGGAAGATTCCTCAAAGCACTAAATATTTATGAAGAAATTTATAGGTACAGCGGGTCTACCAAAAACTGTCAGGAAAATTGGACAATTTCTCGTATATGTAGTCAAAGAGAAATAAATGAGTTGGTAGAAGTACTTAGCAAGAACAGAATACTGACTTCGTTGGATATTCGGCATAATAATATTGGAAGAAATGGGGGAAAATTATTAGCCAAGGTGCTCTGTGCGAATACCGTTCTGACTACTCTGAATCTTCAAAATAATAAGATTAAAGCAGAGGGTGCAATTGCATTAGCAGAAGCGCTTTCCAGAAACAAAACGCTGACTTACTTGAATATTTGTGGTGGTAGAATTGGACCAGAGGGAGCAAAAGCAATAGCAGATGCGCTTTGGAGAAACACCACCTTGACTTTTTTGGATATATCCAATAACGTCATTGGATCAAGGGGATGTATAGAAATAGCAGAAGCGCTTTATATAAACTCTACTTTGACCACTCTAAACCTTTGTAATAATCACATTTGTTCAAAAGCGGGGTTTGCACTAGCAAAAGCTCTCTTTAGAAACATCACTTTGATTTCTTTGAATCTCGAAGAGAATCTACTTGGACCAAAAGGAGGAGAAGCACTCGCGAATGCACTTCGCAAGAACTTCGTCTTGAAATCTTTAAATCTTTCTTATAATAAACTAGGACCAAGAGGAGGAGCAGCATTAGCCAAAGCGCTTCGTAAAAATTCCCTAACCTCCTTAGATCTTAAACAGAATGAACTTGGATTTGAGGGAGGAAAAGCATTAGCGAGAACACTTTACGAAGGCACCTCCCTGATTTATTTGAATCTTTGTGATAATAAACTCGAGTCAGAGGAAGTAAAAATATTGGCATCGGCACTCTTCAAAAACGCTACCCTAGTTTCTTTAAATCTTGGGTTCAATAAAATTGGGACAGAAGGGGGAGAAGCAATAGCAGCGGCGCTTTGTAAAAACACTACCGTGACTTCTTTGAATCTTCAAAATGGTAAACTTGGAGTAGGAGGGGGGAAAGCACTAATTAAGGCACTTTCCAAGAATACCACTCTAATTTCTTTGGATATTCGAAAGAATGAATTTGATTTTGTAATAGAAGAAGGGTTCAAAAGATTAGTCAACGACTCAAGACAAATACTGTACGACTCGAATAATTACCTTCGCGTCAGACATGGGAATTTAAATGCTTTTTCTAGTTTTTCTAGATACACTAATTCCACTTAAATTTATGATTACAATATTTAATACCGCATTATTTCAATATCTTGCATACGTGATTTCGTACAAGATTATATAGAATAAATATGTTGGTGTTTTCTTGAAAATTTTAATAGCATGAATAATTGTTTCATTTTATTTCTAAGTACAACGAACGAATTTTTTTTTTTTTTTATTCATGTCTTGAGAGCTTCAAAGTTAGTAATATAATTATCATTCATAAAATAAATACCGTGAGGTTTGAAATTAAATAAAATATACTAATTTCTTCATCATCCGTAAAAAAATTTATTAAATCAGGTATAAATAAAAATTATAAAGATTATAGACTACGAGATGAAGGATGTGAATCAAATGCATAGCATCCTCATTCGATCCTTTTAAAAATATCTCCGGATTTTCAATCTTATATTTATTAGCTCTATAAATATAGTTACGGCAACAACTAAAAGTGATAACGACAATTCTTATAAACCGGTGCGCAGCCTACGGCTAGGGATCGAAACGGTTGGTTATAACCAGTTATTTCCACCGCAATAAGAATAAATTGCCGTCCCATCCCTACGGCACGTTTCGAGTCACCTGTCAGATTATCAGTTAACTTTTTTTATTTACGTCAGTAACGGTAAAAATTTTTAAACAGATATTAGTATTAAAAAATTAAATGTATAGATATATATATTACTGTATCATAGACGTGACAAGGGACACACGCAAATTCCATCAATACAAACACCGGTATATGTCCCTAATAACACAAAAAATTAAAATATTTCTACATAAATAAAAATATTTCAAATTAAATAATTAAATTTATATAAAAAAAAGGCCAATTCTATTTTGACCTGGGTCAAAGTAACCATCACATGACCATATACCTAAGAATTTTCAAGACTTTGAGCGAAGATATCTCGATAATCATCTAATCAAATTCGATAAAACTTTTTTTATTTAAATCTTATTGATTCATAGAATTCGAATAAAAAAAATTTCATCGAGTTTAGTCAGGTAGTTATCGAAATATCTTCCTTCAACAGCACTTAAAATGCCAGTCTAAAAAATTTCGCAGATCATGTGAAATGATGATCACAGGAATTTCCGATATATATCTATATAGCGCAGTTTAAACACAGTTTCGAGAAAGAACACTGTTTAAGCAAGAACAACGTTATCCTTTGCTTCGCAAAGGATAGTTTATGCTTTCGCTACGGCTAACGCCTCCGCTACAGCATTTTTTTTTTACTAAAGCTAAATAAAAAATATTATTAGTTTACTCTAACCTAACGAGGACTTATAATTATTCGTTAAATTTATATCATATGATCACGCGATCTGCGAAATTTTTTAGACTGGTGTTACTAGTCTTATATCTTCCTTCGCTCAAAGTTAAAGAAAAACCAAAACGCCTATCAAAATACAAATTTTTTCTCCGATTTTGAACGAAGACATCTTGACACCCATCAAACCAAATTCGATAAAGCCTTTTTTATTTGAATTTTCTGGATTCATAAAATTCGAATAAAAAAATTTTCATTGTACTTGGTTAAGTGATTTTTGATATATCTTTGCTTAAATTAGAGAAAAATTTGGCATAGCTTCTATTTTGATAGCATTTTGATTTTTCTCTAACTTTGAGCAAAGATATTTCGATAACTACTTAACTAAATTCGATTAAAATTTTTTTATTAGAATTCTATAAACCTATAAGATTCAAATACAAAAGGTTTAACAAAATGGTTTGATGGTTGGCAATATATCTTCACTCAAATGTATAAAAGAATTTGGTATTTTGTAACTTTGAGCAAAGATATCTTGACAACCACCTGACTAAATTCGATGAAAATTTTTTTATTCAAATTCTATGAATCCATAAAATTAAAATAAAAAATGTTGGTTTTATGGTTTTCAAGTTATCTTCGATCAAAGCTTTGAAAAAGATTTAGTGTAGCTTCAATTTTAATATCTTGATGAATTCCTAACTAAATCTAATAAAAAGTTTTTATTCAAATTATATGAACACAGAATTTAAATCAAAAAATTTTATCATATTTGGTTTGATAGTTTTAAGATATCTTTGATAAAAGTTAAATGCAACTTCTATTTTATAGGCTTTTTGATTTTTCTTTAACTTTGTGCAATAATATCTTACAATTATCTGATTAAATTTTATTATTCTAATTCTACAAATCTATAGAATTTAAATAAAAAGTAGTTTATCTATTGAATTTTGTTTGATGGTTGTTAAGATATCTTTGCTCAAAGTTTTAAAAATTTTTGGACATATGATCATATAATTGGTCACTTTGACAAATGGCACACTGAAAAATTTTGTAATATCTGATAGATAGATTAGTGAAGCAACCAGAAGTTAGTCTGGATTAGAGAAGTATTATTTATTATCTGATTTTTTTAGTAGGAGGTGGGTGCCAAAATATCATACTAATAAATTACATATATATATTTATATATAATCATAATCATTTGAGAGAGAAGAGATTTTACTATTTGCAAAAAATCAGATAATAAATGACACTTCTCTTACTAATATACTTATTTATAATTTTAAAAATTTTTAAAACTTCTAGTAAAGGTTTCTCAATTGCTACATGATCAAATTTAATAATTTTTTTATTTTAATCTATTCTTTTGTAAAGTGAAAAACAAAAAGAACTATTAATGATACATAAATAATTTTAATATAGTGTGAAATATATAAAATAATTATTTTACAATACTAGACAGTTTTGATTAGTTAGCTAGATTATAATTTAATATCATTTTTTTATAATAAAAAATAGTGTTAAATTATAATAAAAATGTACTAGCTGACTGATCAAATGATTTTTTTATGTGTTTTATACTGTGTATAAATTATTTGTATAACATTACCAATTTTTTTGTCAAAGTAAAATAAAAAAAGTTTGTTAAATTTGGTTTAGTAGTTATCAAGAAAACTTTACTAAAAGATTAAAAAAAATTAAATTTAAAACATTAGAAAAAAACAAATCAAATAAACTTTTTTTATTTTTAAACTTTAATTGATGATTTGCCAGTCATCTAGTCTATGATTATAGTATAATATAATGTATATTACTATATAAATTACATGTTGCGGCTAAAGCTGAAAACAGCTAATGCTGAAAATTAGGGACCTTGATTTAAAAATAAAAACTTTACCAAAATTCACTTATACTCTTTTATTATTAAAACTATCTCTAAACCCTAACCTAACCCTAAAAAAAAACTCTAACAAAAGGCCCAAAAAATTTTGAAATTTCATATTAAAATAATTAAAATTTCTAGCATCAGCTATTTCTAGCTTTAGCTGCAATATTATATAAGCAGGAAATGTGAAGATTTTTGATATTTATTAAAAAAAACTTTTTTTGATAGTTGTAGAGCTCACTGAGGCACATCTAATAGTAGTTAAATCATCAAAATCAGCCAAGTAGTTTGCGAAATATTGCTAAAAAATGATTGTCTAACTATATAAAATCTCTATATAAACAATAGTTTGTTTATATAAAGATTTTATATAGTTAGCCAATCATTTTTAGCAATATCTCATGAACTACTAGGCTGATTTTGATGATTTAACCACCATTTGATGTGCCTTAGCAAGCTCTACAACTTTCAATTAATCAACCTTGTTGATTAACTTAGTATAAAAAAAGTTTTCTTTAAATAAATGTCAAAAAATCTCTATATTTCTTGCTTATGTAATTTATATAGTAATCTGCATCATATTACACTATGATCATGCATTAGATGACTAGCAGATCATCAATAAATAATAACTTCTCAATAATCATCTATTCAAATTTAATAAAACTTTTTCATTTTAACTCTATAAGTCTGTAGAATTATAATAAAAAAATTATTTAAATTTAAATATGTAGTTGTTAAGATATATTAATTAAAAATTAAAAAAAATTAGCTGCAGCTTCTTTTTTATAGATGTCTAAACTTTGAATAAAGATTACTTGATATTTATCTTACCAAATTTGATCAAATTTTTTTATTTTAATTCTATTAGATTATAGAATTAAAATAAAAAAATTTAGACTGAATTTGATCAAGTAAGTGCGAAGTAGCAAATCTATTTAGTAGAATATTATTAATTATATATTAATTTAGCAATCTGATTAGCTAGCACATTACATATCACAAAATTTTTTAGGGTGCTATTAAGTAGTTGGCAGTAGAAGTAAATCAATAGCAAAGACAGTGTCTGATTTAAAGTAAATCCTTCCTGTCTGTAATTAATTACAAATTAAATTATTTATATTAAATTCAATTGTGATGGTTACTGGTTTTAATATATGTGTAATGTAATGGTTAAATAGAAAAGCCAATTTGAAGCTGCAACTAAGTACAGAAGTAAAGATATTTATAAATAAAAAAAATTTAGATAGGTCTTTAGAAATAATCATTTTTGAGAACAATAATCAATATAATGTAATTCAAATAATAATTACAGGAAATTTTATTGTTTAAATGATGTTTCAATGAAGTTAATAGTTAATTAATAATGATGCTTAAAGATAAATTCTGATTTGAATCAAATATTTCTAAAATCAGCTAATGCTAGTAATGCTAAAAAAAGTGGGGGCATTTTACTTTTTGTGTTTCAAAACAATTCTTTTCTTGAATAAACAAATTTCTGGTTATAAATCATGTGACCAAAACCTGATAAATTACAAATTTCAATTTTCAAGAAATTCAAGTCTTAATAAAATAATATTAAGTTAAAGTCAATTCAGTTTGTCAAATTGAGTTTCACAAGGTTTTATTAAAGTTACAAGTTGAAATTGTAAAATAAGCATTTATTTTATTACTTCTTATATTATTTAAATCAAACATAGAACTGTTCTTTTAACTTTATTAAATTTTAGAGACTTATATATATTGAATTTTCTAAGGGTGTTCATTGGAAAAAATTTTTTAATACTGTTCTGCACAGGTTTGCAAAAATATTAAATAATATATTAAATAAAAATCTGTGCAAAACTTCAGACTCACCAGCTATAGCTATAGAAATTAAATACAATTCTGCGCAAAATTTCAAAATATAGGAAATTTTGCAGTTTTTTTGCAAAAAATTCTGCAAAAATCTGCATTTTCGCAGGTTTTTGCAGATTTGCACTTATTTAATTCTCCCAATGTTTATACTGTATCATGAGTAAATTCATTTTGCTTCAAATGTATACATTCTTTTCTAAGGGAATATGCTTCCATCTAAGTGATTATACACTTGACACAAAATCTATATATTTGTATAAGTATATATATATTATTTAGAGCATTTATGTGTTTAGATAAGATAAGCTACTAAGTTACTATGAATTGTCTAATAAGTATAACTAACTAAATATTCCTATTATTCTACTTTACATGGGTATTGTTATCAAAATAAAATTAGTAAAAGTAAACACTTCATACAACTAAATAAGACTAAAATAAAGAAATAAAGAAAATAAAAATAAAATAAAATAAAAATAATACAAAAAACTTTTTCTGATAATTATTTGAATTACAATTTTCTAAAACTTTTTACTAAGAAAAAATACAATACACTAGTGTAAAACTCATAGAGTTTGAATATAAAACATAGAAAATAGAACTTTAAGTCAGCAGCTGTTATTTTGAGGTAGTTCTTATACGCTATCTTACTAATAGCTTTAGAATTTATCACTTACTGCAGACATGGCACTTGTTCTACCTGCCAACACACCCAGAGTTTATCACTTATCAAAACGACTAAGCACTATGCAAACTCTGGTATAAAAATTGATTTTAGTAAAAAGAAAAAATCTACACTCTTTCAAGTAGTTTCAAGTGTTTTTCTCTATTTTTCATATTTTGATGATCTTATCAAAATTCTCAACAAAAAAATAAAAAGTGGGTATTTCAGCTTACTCCTTCCAAAAAATTAGTATTGTTTACACTTTCTATTTTCAGATAAATGAAGTAGGACATAAATACAGAATTGTTTTGGCAATAATAACCTACATTATATAATAAACCAATTGGCACTCTGGTTAATGAAATGACATGGACTGGATAGTAAAGTTGAAAGAAAGTTTTAATAATAAGGCTTAGCTTTACAATAGAGATATACAAGATTTTTAAATTTAGTATATAATTTTTACAATTTGTGCCTAGTATGGGCTATAATAGTGCTTTTATAGATTGTTTTTTTTGATTTTTTTTTCTTGTTTCATTTGATTCTTTTTTCATTTTCTTGTTGCTTAGGTAGTTTTTTTTTATTTTTCTCTTTCATGTAATTCTCTTTATCTTTTTAGTGTTAGTTTTTTTTTTATAAGTTAGTTAGAAACTATAAATCCTTCTGCTTGTAAAGCTAGAAAAATAAGATTTAAAAAAGATAGTAGTCTTAATAGGCTGTAAATACTATTCAGTAAAGTATTAAAAAATTCACTTGTAGGGTTTTTTGGTATGAAAATAAACTTTACTATAGCAGATCAAACATGGATAATTTGGACAATTTGGTATTGTAAAAAGCTGAGTTAGCTAATACTTGTAACTTAGGTAGTGCTTTAAGTAACTTTAGCAGAAAATAATATTTTACTCATGAGTTAAATGTTTTAGCTAATAATATATTGGCAAGATTGCTGAATTGATAAAAATAATAATAATAATAATAATAATAATAATAAAATAAACTAAAATAATTTGTTACAGTAATATTAACAGTTTATACTATTAACTAAATCTGATTTTTTAAAATATTTAAAAAATTAATAATATTATAAATCTGAATATTTTTACAGCATTTGCTAGTTTTATTATGATAGCCAATTTATATAGCAGATTGTACAAAATTACTTTTAAAATAAGTATTTTAGAAATTACAGAAGATCTGAATAGTTGGATAATTAAATTATAGTATAAGAAGATATAAAATATCTACTATATAAGTGCAAAATAATACATACTTTTGTACTAATTAATTAATTTGTATTATATATTATTTTGGAATAAAAGAAGATTTATTAATTTCAATATACTGTCAACTCTCTCTAAGTGCATGTTGTCAGAACCAATACTTTGATCTGCATTTAGAAAAAATCTGCAATTAGAGAAAAATTAAAATTATTAAAAATTTTATTAATAAAAAATATAATAAAATCTTTAAAAATCAATAACTTTTGATTTATTGATCTAATTTGGGTGATTTAACTACCAAAATGATTCTCTCATAGAGTTGTTTTTAATAAATTTAAAATTAGCTAAATCTAATTATATAATTTTACTCAAGATTATTTTTTTATTTTTTATTTTTTTTTAAATTCAGCAGTCTTGCTTCTACTTTATTAGGTTTAATAATATTATACTTTGAAATATTAAATTTTTAGAAAGTTAATTCCCCTGACACCTAAATTACAAGTATCGGCTCACCCAGTTGTTCTCTGCGAATACTTATGTGTGACCTGCTATAGTAAGGTTTACCTCTATATAGATCTACTTTGCAAACAAATCTATCAATACTTTATCAGATGGTTCTTATGGCCTGTCAAGACTACTAATTTATTTTTCACCATTCTGCCCTTTGTCTACCTTTTATCTAACTCAAAACTTCATTTCTTGTAATCTCTAATATAGTCTTCCATCTTATTATGGCCTCTTTCATTAGTTCGTTTTCTTCATGGATCTCATCTGCTAGGTTTTTTTTCTCTTTAGCTTTTTTTTTTCTTTTCTTCTTTCTTTGTTTTCTTTTAGTATTTGCACTATATTCTTACTTTTCTTTTTGCATTATACCATTTTTTTTCTTCCAGTCTTGCACTAATTTGCATTTTTCAATCCAAATTTCCTCATATATTCTTAACATCTATCTCTTCCAAAGTCTCACCATGAAGTCTTTAGCTTGCTTGTTAGATGTAAATATTAGCTGTATTACAGTGAAGTCATCTTTTGTGATTAGACCTCTTATCCATCTTTCTCTTCTTCATAGCTCTTTAGCAAGGTTTTCTTTTTCCATCATGACTAAGATCTCTTCTTTTTTTTTGTCTATATTCTGTATTTCTTCCATTTCTTAAAGGGTCATCTCTACTTATTGCTCTTTGATATCTCA
This sequence comes from Dentiscutata erythropus, assembly GCA_910591965.1. NCBI lineage: Eukaryota > Fungi > Glomeromycota > Glomeromycetes > Diversisporales > Gigasporaceae > Dentiscutata > Dentiscutata erythropus. The sequence goes on along the minus strand of CAJVPY010001676.1, from coordinate 2,847 downwards.
TATTAAATTTAACAATACTTCACAGCTTACTAAATATTTAATGTTTTCTGTTTTTTATCATATATAATATATCTACCTGTTTTGTATATTTCAGGTTTTCGCTGATAAAGCTTTTCAAATACTGGCAGAACATTGTTTATACACTTTAATTCAAAGAAAGCTGTACTGTATTTGATCTGTAGGTGTGATTACGCTGCTTAGTTTTACTCTCTAAAATTTTATAAAAAATTGGCCAATATTGTAAAGTCGCTTTTTCTTGATATGTAGTATTTTGGCTATTATGCATAAATGTCTATTCTACCCTATTTATAACTTTACCCAGCATTTTGACGAAAGAGCGTATTGGTTTCTCTATAACCTCATTTTCCCATTTGTATTTTAGTTTAAATTCCTTCGTGTATAGTACTATAGGAGTTAAAGGTTCTGTAGACCTTGCATCTTCTTTGGCTCTGAGATCTGCCAAATTATTAAATATATATCCTAAGTGACTTTTGATTTTTGTTTACTCAAAATTATTAATAATTTGTATTATATTTACTATAGTAAATATAATATAAAACATTAACGATCTTATAATTATATGATCAGATTTGGTGATTTTAGGTTCATTAGAATCACCTCTATAAGAGAATTATTTTGGTAGCTAAATCATCCAAATGGAATTAATAGATTAAAAGTTATTAATTGTCACAGATAATCGTGAAATTGGATGATTGTGAAATTAAACCCTATTTAATATACGATTTTTAAAAATTTTTAGGGTATATTTTTTTATATTTTTTTAGATTTGAACTAGGATTTAGGGTTAGTGTTTATAATAAAAAAATATAAGTGAGTTTTAGTAGAGTTTATATTTTTAAATTAAGGCCCCAGATTTCACCATCATCCGCGATATTAATTTTTAAAGATTTATTATTTTTATAATAATAATTTTTATAAAACTATTAGTAAAATTTCACTTTTAATTAGATTGCAAAAGGTGGTTTTCAAAAAGGCCAATTGCAAAAAATCATCAACTCTTCTCAACAATCACCTGAACCAAAATTTTCTGCTAAAGAAAAACCAGAACTACTTATTGGAGAGTTGTGGTCTGAACAATAGTTTGTCTAGAGGTCAACTGCTATTCTAAAAGACTCCTCTAAAAAGACATTTGGTATGCAAGCCAGGAGCATTATTTAGGGATGGTAAAAAAATGGTTTAAACAATTTTTTAAATGTTTTTTATTGTTTTAAAACTTTTTTTAAAACATTGAAGTCTGAGATAAAATTTCGCTAAAACTGAAAAATTGCTTTTAATTAATTAATTTGATTTTTAGCTGAGAAATTTTTTTTATATAATTTCGAATTTATCAAGCATAAAAAATAAAATTAATATACTGTATTTGTTTGCTTTAATTTTTATCAAAGCTATTGATCATTATTATTTTTTAAATGCGAAATTTGTTTGTCAGTCAATACAATCTTTTATTCTATATTAGTTTTACATTCATTGGTATTGAAAGTTCAAGGTTTACAATATTGCCATTATGCATTAAGTTTTTTCAAATGAATTATTTGAAAAACCAGAATCCTGTTTTTTGAGTTTTTAATAAATATTTTATATGGGAACCTCCACAGCAAATGGTAGCAACAGGCCAAAAATTTTATTTTGTAATTTTGTAGTGATTACTTTAATTTTTCAAGAAATTGTATTTTTAAGAAAAAAATTTTTTGGCCTATTGCCACCTTTTGCTGTGGAGGTTCCCATATTTCTTGAAAGTTTTCTTTACATTTTAATGATTAATCTTTTAATTGGTTAACTAAATCAACACTATCTTCTTCGCAATAATTATATTTTTGTGAGGTGTTGTTTGATCATGTTTATCAGGTTTAGCAACTTTTGTAAGGTTTAAGCAGACTTATATTAATGAGAAACTTTTATAAACATAAGAAGAATTTTCTTATTCATTTTTTTTTTTTTTGAATTTTGTAATCATAATACATTTAAATTATGCAATTGAATATAAATGTATTAAATGCTTTTTAAAATTGTGTTTTAAAATATTTGCCTTCTTTAGCGTTATTATACAAGATAACTGGCAGACAGTGCCCTTGTATAAAAAATCTTGGTGGAGTATGGGTGGGAAAAGCCCAACTTCGTCGACAAAGTTGTTAGGCTATTACTTCAATGAAGAACACAGGGGAAACAACAAGAAGTTCTGCTCTTTTAACACACTTGTTTAAAAAAATTTAAAAGTACTTGCAACTCTCTTCTCTCATTTCTGCTTTCCTTCAGTTTTCTAAAATTTTTTTTCAAAAAGTGAAGATTTGGCTTACCCCTCCAAAAGATCAATGGTGTTTACATTCCAAATCCAGATAACTGAGTAGATTACAACTATGTGTTTAATGGATACAGTACTACTAATTTGAACAGGTTTCAAGTTCTAATAGTGGCAGCAGGTGGCTTGAGATATGGGTTTACAAATGGTAGCAGCATCTGGCTCAAGATACAGATTAGGTCAGAACCAAATATTCTGGAGTCAGTCATATAGTTAGAAAAAAACAATAACGTTTAGGCAAAGCTTTATAGTAGAGATATACAAATGTTGTATTTGTTTATACTTGTCTGGCACGGGTTATAATAGTGCACCTTTTTTTTTCTTTTTTTTTGTTTGTTTTTGTAGTATTTCTTGATAAAGGTAGCTGCTATTTTTCACAGGAGATAGCTGTTTCTTGTTCAGCTTGTCTGGGCTTATCTCTTTGTTTTTTTTTTTTTTTTTTATATTTTTCAGTTTATTCTTTTATATTTTCTTTTTCTTATTTTTTTTCTTTTTTTTGTTTATTCAACTCCTTTTTTTTTTTATGTATT
>CAJVPY010001675.1:0-18587 GCA_910591965.1 Dentiscutata erythropus | reverse complement strand
AAGTTTGTAAAAATTATTTAAAAAAAATTTTATTAAATTTGGTCAAGTTTTTGTTAAGTTATTCTTGTTTAAAGTTAGAAAAAATTTTATTATAAAAAATTTGCTTGATTTCTATTGACTTACCCCCATATGGTGAAATTTTAGTTTGTATCAAATTTCAATTTCTATATGATTAAGGTCAAGTTAGTTTGCATTGAAAATTATCATGTTTAATTTTTATTATAATTATTCATGGAACTTATTTGCCATTCCAGTAAACAAGTATGTGGTTCTGGTTGAGTTAGCTTGCATCAAAATTAATTCTAAAAATTCTATTATTAAATATACTAATTCAGTATTTACAAAATGTAATCAAAATCATTAGTTTATAAGTTACTACAATAAATTTTGACACAGAACTTACTTTATAATGCATATATACAGAGTTGCTGCTCAATTCTCTAAAAGTTATTTCTGCCACTTATTTCTCCAATACAGTAATACTAACATGCTATTTCTTCTACTCACATTTTTTTGAGAAGATATATATTCAGCTTTCAACAAACATTTCGGCAAAATATGTAATTTGTGACACACACTGTTTCACAGATTATGCTGCTACTATAAACTGTATAAATAATGTAAATTATTAACTATAATTGATATTTTAGGCATAATTGCTTGTGTAAAAGTTCAGAAACCATGGTTATAAAATTTAAAGATTTTAGCTTAAACGTTTTTTTTATTATATAAACCTTTTTTCAACTTCTAATAAAGGTTATAGAGGAGAGTCTTGCGATAAAAATAGCAGTTAAAACATTAAAATCGACCTAGTAGATTATGAGATATAAGTATTTTTGCTTCACAATTATATGTTTTCTTCTTTATATAAATAAAGAAAGCATATAGTCATGAAGACTAAAATACTTATATCTCGCGATATACTAGGCCCATTTTAACGTTTTAACCACCATTTTGATTGCAAGACAATATTCTACAACTTTGATTAGAAGCTAAAAAGAGATTTACTAAGTAAAGGTTTAAAAAACACAACATTTGTATAATTTTATTAATAAAATTATGGAAAATATTAAAATCCACAAATTTTATTAATTAAATCTACCTTTATGCTCTAAGTAAACTGGTTTTACGCATAAAAATACATTATATTGGCATACGTTTACCTTATAACTTTAAATTTTAAGAGAAAAGATGCTTAATTTTGAATTTTTGATCAAAATTTCAAAATTAAGCATTTTTCTCTTAAAATTTAAAATTATAAGGTAAACGTATGCTGATATGATGTATTTTTTTGCATAGAACCAGTTTACTTAGAGCACTATAGTATATTAAATTAATACAATTTTGTGAATTTTAATATTTTCCATAATTTTATTAATAAAATTATGAAAAATATTGTGATTTTTAAATGTTTGCTTAGTAAATCCCTTTTTAGCTTATAGTAAAGTTGTAGAAGAGTGTCGTACGATCAAAATGATGGTTAAACCGCTAAAATCAGCCTAGTAGATCATGAGATACAAGTATTTTAGTCTTTACGACTATATGTTTTCTTCTTTATTTACATACAATTGTAAAAACAAAAATACTTATATCTTGTGATCTACCAGGCAGATTTTAACACTTTAACCACTATTTAGATCACAAGATACTCCTCTATATCTTTACTTAGAAGTTGAAAGAAGGTCTGCTTAGTAAAAAAATAAGTTTTTTATTCAAAGATAATTAATTATATTATTATATTCAAACTCAAACTAGTTTGTAAACTTCAAATCAAATCCAAATCAAATCCAAATATAATGTTATTGAACTCAAACTGAACTCAAACTAGATATAATTTTTAAAAAGTTTGAGTTTGAATTTGATTTGATTTTCAAACCAAATTCAAATTTGCTTAAAGTTGGTTTGGTTTGGTTTAATAGGAGCACTACTCATAACTAATGGAACCTGTCTTGTATTTTTATTGTCTGAAGCATTGCAAAGGTTACTCTGTTTTTATGATAGACTGTGATCATTGAGATTATATAGAGTTGTCCTTCTATCCACTTTTATGAATGCTGATTGGTCAAATATTTTCTATATCAATTAGAGATACAAACTGTTTGCTGATCCTAACAGTTTTTAGTCTGCATTACAGTTAATTTGGGCTAAAAACTTCTAGGATCAGTAAATGGTTTGCATCTCTTACTAAGTACTATACCAGGTTAGTAAAAAGTTTCTATACTGAACTTTTTTTTTTTAATCACTTTAATAATGATCATTATAGTATTATACAGTATATAAATTGTATTTAAAATTAAGTACTATAAATCTTAGCAGAAATAGTAAAAAAAAGAAATCTGTATATACTTTTCACTTATTTAGTATACACTCTTATGCTCCAGATTTTTACTAGTTTTCAGTTTCTAGTAATATCACATATTTATATTAATGCTAGCTTGCATTTTGCAGGTAAGAAACCACTAGCCAGTGCTAAGCCACACAAATTCTACTGCTTATAGTGAGCCCATTGCAATATTAATTTCTATTTCTAGAAGCCTATTTTGTATTAGTTTAATTATGCATAATAACAAACTACAACTAATGTAAAATGCATTCAACAAATAAAATTCAACTTTGGGCATATCTATATAGATTATTTTAACTTTGCAATGTTTTTAAAAAGTAATACTATTAATTAATAATTGTCAATTACCCAAATAAAGAAAATAAAAGTCAGTAATATTAGTATTAGTGTCATAGTGTTTATCAATACTCCATATATTCATAGTGCCAAAGTTGAATAGTGGTATCTATTTAACTAGTGATTTGGTGATTAAATATTGTGATCAGGGTTTAAATGAATAGCATAATTATAATTTAATAAAAGTTTAATTAATATAGTAATTGTATAAATAATGTAATAAATAGAAGTAATTAGTATTATATAAATAATGTAGTAATCATTAGCAATGAGAATGTTTGTAATAATTAGTGATGCAAATATATATTATTAGTAATTAATAAAAGACATTGATTTAAATATTTGAAGTGTCTAATCTTTGTTTTAGAAATTATCTTGATACTTAGTAAATAAACTGTTATATCTGTGTAGTATTTTGAACTATTAACTGAAAGTTCAATCTGGGCTGATCTGGGTAAACTTCTAGGCATTTCTAGCCAATTGCTAATGTTTGTTTATATCAAGTAAAATAGAATGTGTCAATTCTATTTTATCTGATATAAACAAACATCAGTGATTGGCTAGAAATATCTAAAAGTCTACTCAGATTAGCTCTGGTTGAACTTTCAGCTAACGGTTTATAATACTATATCTGTGTAAATATATAGTAGTATCTGGAACAATAATCCAGTTATCATAAATAAAAAGCCAAGTGAGTTAGACCTGTGGGTCGATAGCATAGTGGTTATGCTCCCAGGTTACAAATCGTAAAGTTGCCGGTTCAATTCCTCCTAGTGGCGAAATAATGAAAAACCAAATATAGAAGTGATACACCACGGGGTACAGGGAACCCGAGATATCTACAGATAGACGTATTCGGGAAATAATTATTCCGAGAAGCTGTGGCTGTGAAGAAAAGCCGTGCTAGAACCCCGATTTGGAATAACCGAAGTTACAAGACGTAATGCGAGGTCTAAAAAGTCTAAGAGGGTACTACATGAACTCGTGGCACCACCCGATTGGCTCGTGAAATAGCGGTCCAAGGATAAGGTGTTTCGGCCTCTCTGGAGTGTCGTGCAGGCGGTCGGACCTAGACCCCAATGAGGAAACTGAGGAAATGTTGGACAATGGATACCAGGTGGATACACATGATACCCGTATGGGGTTATGGAGGTCCTGTGACACTAGTAGTATAGAGTCAACTATAATATAGCTGGACCAAAGTCATGACTAAACTTGCTGAAGAAATAAAAAAAAAAAAAAAAAAGCCAAGTGAGTAAAGACCAATAATAAAGTTAAAGAAGTACACAGTAATCTAAGAAACTCTATAACACAAAGAACCTGGCTGGGTAAGTGAACAGAGCCTCACTAGATTACTCAGTTAAGTTTTTGAATCAGAAAACTTAAAATGCAAATAGTAATTCTTGAAAAATAAACATAAAGAAATGACAAAACTTATGAACTTGTTGAAGTAAGCATTAAGATTTTGAAGTCAAAAGTCAAAACCAAATAACAGTAGTTCTCTTGTGGTATATTTGTAAGTTAAAAAACAACATTAGTGTAGTGTTATAGTAAGATAAAATAACAAAGAATGATACTATCTGAAAAATAATAGAGTAATAGTGTGATGCATCCAACATTTGATGATCCAAAAAAGCTATTTTATAATTGTGGTGTTGTTGAAATAATAGATTTTCATTGGGACTTTGAAAAGTATGCTGAATTGAAAAAGTGGAATAATAACATAAAGTAGAATAGAGTTGTATTGTACATGTCAAAGGGTCAAATGTCATGGGTATAAAAGAAGATCAAAAAGTGTGTTATGTGGTACAGTTTAAAGAAGGCAATAATTAAAGGGGTTGTAGAAGTAAAGAAAAGTTTAACTATCTGATGCAAATAAAGCAAGAGCAAGATAAACCTGTATTAATATATACTTACTATTATGAGATATAAATTGTGTTAATAAGACAGGTGATTTGAGATTATGAAGAGATGTTCTGGTTTGTATTTAGGTTGGAAGAATTATACTAATGGAAGGTTAGGATAATGTATATGAAGAAGCAAAGAATTTTGTATTGACAGTTGAAGCTGAAGATAATCAGAGATCAGCTGAGATAGAAAGTAATAATGCAATTAATATTCTTAATCAACATTATCAAGATAAAAGTGAAGCCAAGAATGAAAATGTTTTAGATGAAGAGTACAATGTGACCTATGATATAATTAATGAATATTCTAATGATGATAAAAACCAGAAATGTGAGATAAATAGAAAAGGTTACAATAAACCTGATAATGTCATTGCTGAAATGGATAATAAGTAGTTGGATAATTTTGAAGATAAAATCAATTGATTGTTGTTGGCCACAAGAAATAATGAAGATTGTGAAATCAGTCTTGAAATAGATAATCATAAAGCATCAAATATCTGCAGAGATGGGTTATGATGATAGAAAGAACAAACCTGAATATTGTTATTAAAAAAGAAATGTAGTTGAAAAGGATAAATACAAGGTATTCAATTGTTTCCAAAAATCTGTCAATATGAAGAATGTTGATGAAGCAATATGAAATAGAGTTGCTAAAGTGAAAGGTGCTGATAGAATAATGTATATAAAAGGAGAATCAAATAAACTTCTTCAGGATAGGGAATCAATGAGTGTTGTTGATGAAATTTCATTGAATCTTGTGAACTTTATGACAATTTGTTGCTGGTAGTAGATTTATAAGCAATATATGGATAAGTATAAATGTGGAAGAAATAATGTTTATACCAGAATGACAGATGTTAAACAAAGTAAAAATAGTCTTAATGATAAGTGTAAAAGGTGAATGAAGAAGGTTTGGATGTTTAGGAATGAGGTTGGAGACATAAAAGTAGAGGGCAATTGGTGAAAAGCCTTGAATACTTCGGGATGAAGTACTTGGGGTCGAGCTCAAGTGTCGCAATATTTATCAATACCCTATATAGAGTTGAATAATGGTACCCATATAACCAGTGATCAGATACATGGTAATTAAATATTATGATCAGGGTTGTATGAATGGCATGATTATAATTTAATTAAAAAGTTTAATATAGTGATTGTATAAACAATATAATAATCTGAAATGATTAGTATTGTGTGAATAATATAGTAATTATTAACAATAAGAATGTCTGTGATAATTAGTAACACAAATATATATTATTAGTAATTAATAAAGGCATCGATCCAAATAGGGAAGTGCCTAACTTTCATTCTAGTAATTACCTTGATACTTAGTAAATAAACTGTTGTATCAGTGTGAATACATTATCAGTGGTAGTATCTGGTACAATACTCCAGTTATCACAAATAAAAAGCCAAGCAAGTAAAAACTAATAGTAAAGTTAAAGAAGTATATGGTAGTCTAAAAAACTCTGTGACAGTTAGTATTACTTAAATATTTTGCTAAAGAAAGAAATTCATAAAATAGGCTTTTTTTATTTTTATTTTTTTTTATTCAGTTGTTATCTTTTATATTGTACAGCATATATAATTTATCATTCTTCATTATGTTGCTCTTAGTTTTATTAGGTTAATTTTTTAGATATTTTTATGATAAATTGATAATTTATAATTATATCAAAGACTAGAAATGGGTTCATAGTCAAACCCATCCCTATCAAAGATATTTGCAATAAGATCTTTTTTTCTTTTATTATAAAAAATATATTATTTGATAAGGAAACTTATTTTAATTATATTACACACAAAAATTATTAGTTAATAAATTCACATAGCAGCTAAAAATATCTAAATATTCATCTGAAGCTTCACAAAATAATGAAATATTATCAGAATTATAACAAGAACTTAATCAATCGACCTCTATCAACAGAACTTCCAATCATGCATACACTCATATAACATTAAAACAAGGCACTCTCGAAACATCTTTCGGCAGCATACAATGCAATACTTGATACATAAAAAATAAACAGTATGTGATAGTTAAGATCACGTGGACCAATCAGATCCAAGATTTTGTGGATACACGCCATTTCGATTGCCATATAATAGTGATGGCGAAAGCTACGGGCACAACATTCACGTGCTTATGTGCACAGCAATGACCAGCACTACTATAATACACTTACCCTAACGCTAACTCTAACCCTAACCCTAGCCAATGCTGTGCACATAAGTCACGTGAATGTTGTGCCCGTAGCTTTTCCTAATAGTTATGCCTAACGAAACCATGTGATGCTAATTATCACGTGCTATTACTTATAAAAATCAAAATAGTTTGTCAATTTTTATATATTGTACCATGTGACAATTGGCATCACATGGTTTCGTCAGGCATCACTACCGTATAACCATACACTACGTGATATGCATCACTCCGTTCAACTACCCCTAGATCGCCACCAAAATTCCACCCACACGTGATCAGGATCCAATCACATTTAAAGATCAGGTGTAACGTTACACGATCAGGAAATTTCAAAACAAACGTTCGTTTTGACAAAAATCGTCATTTCACAAGAAATGGCATATCAAATCACCTTCTGCGCATTAACAAAAAGTTTTCCTTGAGCGATTTTACTATAAAAACACTCAAACCCAAACCCTAACATAGGTACTCACCCTAACCCTAACCTGACAAAAAGAAAAACTTAACGAATTTTGTTATTGGTCACGTGTGGGTGAAATTTTGGTGGCGATACAGGGGAAGAACACTCCGTTCCTGGTATGGGCGAGTTAAATCAGGATACAATCCATTTAGGGCAATACCCAATCAGAGGCCAGTATTTATACACACCATTTCACTCTTCAGATAACCATACACTTCATTGCATTCCGTTCCTGGTAATAGTAAGGGAGTTATAATAAATGCTAACTTGTTACATATTAATTTTAGTGCAATTTTAGTGCAATTCTGAAATTTCATTGATTTCTTATTATAAATCATAGGAAAACAGGTGGAGCTTTGTATTAATGATGATGAGAAATTGTTTAGTGTTTTTTTTGTAGCCTTTATAATTATTTGTTATGTCGTGGTGTTATATTAGTACAAATTTTCGAAGATTTTTATATACTTAATATGATGTATAAAGTTTTATTATTTGATCTTTTTATCACAATTAATTAACTAGCTTCTTATCTTAATTTTTGTTTAATTATTTTACTTCTAGTTAACTAATCTATATTGTAGGTCTCCGAGAACACCAATTAAACTTTCTCCTTGCATCGAGGTCCGATTTAAGAGTTACACATAATCTATTAATCTCGGAAGGTCGATTGCTATCAGTGTTCACACGTCGAACCAACTTATATTAATGTGCTACAAATCGATTTGGTACGGAGATCGGATATAAGGTAATAGGAATAGCTATATATGGGAATAATGGAGGGAGAGTATAAAGAAACAAATAAGAAAGGGGCGAATGATAAAAATATGAATAAGGTGGGACAATGGAAGAACAATCGGAAGTAGGGATCAAACGATAATTATAAGGAGTAATAACAATAAGACAGGGACGGAAATAAAGCAATGATGCAATATTGGGGAGCAGAAATGTTACTGTACACTTAAAATCATGTCTGACTTTACTCATAGAATCGGTTCTACCCTAAAATCCCGAAAGACAGATTCCCGAAAAAGACATAATACCGACAAAGTTAGCCAGCATTAGTTATAATGCTGGCCAATTTTAGTCGGTATTATGTCCTTTCGGGAAAATGGCTTTCGGGATTTTAGGGTAGAACCCATAGAATCGTTCCAATGTTGTTTTTTTTTTTAAAGTGAGCAAAAAGATTATACTTTAAAACCTCAAATACTGCAATTTTTAACAACTTACAAAAACCTTATTTAAATAAAGTTTCGTATTAACTGTTGATGCAAGATACCTTAGCTGCCGCAACAAAATTGTCACAGCAAACTATCAATTTTGATTGGCTGTACTAAGACGATCATTGATTTTTTTTTATATGGTTTCTCATCGGCTATCCAATTAAAATTAATAATGAATTTTATTTTAATTCAAAATTTGTAGAAATAAAATAAAAAAAAATTCATTGAGTTTTATCAGGTCGCTTTATCGAGAAAACTTCAATTAAAGCTAAAAAAAAAATGAAAATCTTTGAAAAAAGATCTAGTAAAAATCCACATTCGTTTATAATAAAATCTCAATAAATTTCTAAATCTCCTAATTTCATATTACTGTATAACACAAACATCAGAGTTAAATTATGCATGTCCGTGGAATGCTCTCCAAACGATGGTAACACTATCCAAAACTTGAACGCAAGTGTTACACCTTTTTTTTTGTTCAACTTTAAATAAATATTTTGTAATATATGGTTAATCGAATTTGTAAAAACCTCTATTTTAATTCTACAATCTGTAGAATTAAATTGTTTAATGGTTATCGAGAAATTTTCATTTAAACATTAAAAAACCATGATTGCAGCCGTTTTTCACTTTAGGGTGGAATTTAAGAGAGAGCACATTTCATACCATTGATCAAAGGTTAAAACATGCCCTTATATGCATGTTGAAAGACTATGAGTAAACTGATATAATAACACTGGAGACTGCAATTTCATGGAAACTACGTATCCTAACACTGTTTTCTTGGAATCGTTTCTCAACTATATACTGCCAAATGAGGAATATCAACGATAATCCAAAACCTTTAACAATATCCAAAAACGGCATAATTTTTACAGGCAAAAATGAAACTGGGATCATAATCACATCCCATTTACCACCAAATTAAACAAGCCTTAGCGTTAGATGAAAACAATAATTTTTCCTGCCACCAGATTTGGAAGGTCGACGATACATAATCCAAGCCTCAATTAATTAGGAATTTGTTATAACAAGGAAAGCAGTGGTATCTTGTGATCATCACATCAAATGATTAAATACTCGCCTAAGTTATGGCTAGATAGTTTAGGCCGATTTGTTAGTGCTGGTAAACAAATGACGTCTTACATGCAGTAATGAATGATTGGATAATGTAAATCAATTGCCTGGGTAACTTATTTAAACACTTTAAAGTATTTTTTGGTAGCACAACGGTTTACTACGTGATAAAAAATCTTGCAAAAGCCATTCATAATTTTAGATTCAACTATGCAAAAGGAACTGAAAATGATCTTACTCCGGAGAAGACAAATTTATTTGTCTTCTATTGAATTATGCAAAATAAATAAGATATACAGTATATACTGTAGATCGCGAACGTTTTGCTAAAGGTATTTCTACTATATTGTATTCGAAGAAATATGTTTAATTTAAACAAAACATTAATAGAGCTAACTCTCTTTGTAGTAATTCTTCTTGATATATTATTACATATAACATTTCTGGGTTTATTAATCATCAATATTTGTAGATACGTATTATGTTGTGTTTTATAACAAATATCATATTTCACACATATCTGTTTTATAAATACACAAAATTTTTTCGCTTGTTTTCATCTATTTATACGAGATTCTTTTGAATAAAAATTAACCAATCAAATGAACTTCTTCCTTTGAGATAATCAGTGGTTCATTGTTCTTCGAGTGTCCCGATGTGCGAAAGTATGAAATCGAAAGTATAGAGTCCACAATATTTTTAGAGATTGCCATAAAAAATGTAGTAAGCTAAAAGTTCTACTAAAGCAAAATACATTATTATTAATTAAAAATTGAAAATAGTCGTTAATGAATTGAATTGTTCATATTTGTGTATCGCCAAGTGAAACGTACAATTTTTAAATAGTTTATTATGAAATTCATAATAATCTGTTTTTAAATTGTCCGTTTTCACTTGGCGAACTCATTTACTAATAATATCAACCATAATTAAATGATGCAGTTTTTGGATTGCACTTCGTTATAAAGTTCAAGCACATAATTCATATATGTACCTTCTTCACCTTATGCATTACCTATGAGACTTTGTTTCAAATGATGTATGACCACACACTTCTTAATATTTACATATCACATTTTTCTTGGTATTTCATTTAATTATGAGCATAAAGAGGATTATACCACAAATCCCGAAAGCCCTTTCCCGAATGAAAATAATACGATTAAATTGGCCGACATTATAACTAATGTCAGCTAACTTTGTCGGCATTATGACCTTCGAGATTTCACAAAATGTGCGTATGGTACGTATGTACGCGGGTGGCAGTTTGGTGTGACATTATAGTACATCCCGTGTAACAAGCAATTATGCGTATAAACGTAATTCTTTGTCAATTTGTATACAGTATACGCAGTATACGACCACTCTTAAGATATCATGTCAAATGAAAAAAGCTTGTTAAATATTTACAATAAACCATCTACAGAACTATCAATAAAAACAACTATTTGTGATGATAAAGATCAAGCTATTAGTTCAAAATTGGCAAATTTATCATTACAAGATTCACTAGATTTTCTAAATAGAGTTATCGAAGAATTATGTGATTTGTATAATAAAGAAGTTATGAAAGGAAATTATGATTCCTCAGTTATTTACTCGATAGAACAATATATGACAAATAAGCAGAAAAATCCAGAAGAAATAATCAACTTATGTTTGAATAGTCAAACGAACCCTGTTGTTCAAACAAACCATGTCATTCAATATATACTTGCATCTTGCTATTATTTTGGAAAATGGCTTAAAAATGACCATAGTAAAGCATTTATTTATTATCAAAAATCAGCAGAAATGGGTAATTCTAATGGAATGTGTGCTCTTGGTGACTGTTATCAAAATGGATTTGGAGTTGAAAAAGACAAACATAAAGCATTTATTTGTTATCAAAAATCTGCTGATATGGAAGATCCATATGGAATTAATTCCCTCGGTAATTGTTATCAGGATGGAGTTGGAATTGAAAAGGATGTTAATAAAGCATTAATTTATTATCAAAAATCAGTCGAAATGGGTCATGCTATAGGAATGAACAGTCTTGGATATTGCTATATGAAAGGAATTGGAGTTGAGAAGGATGAACATAAGGCATTCATTTATTATCAAAAAATCTGCTGATATGTATAATGCTAATGGAATGTATAGTCTTGGTTATTGTTACCAATATGGTATTGGAGTTGAAAAGGACGAACATAAGGCATTCATTTATTATCAAAAATCTGCTGATATAGGCGATGCTGACGGAATGAAACAAGTTGCTCACTGTTATCGAAATGGAATTGGAGTTGAAGAGGATAAACATAAAGCATTTATTTATTTTCAAAAATCTGCTGATATTGGTAATTCTGGTGGGATGTATTGCCTTGGATATTATTATGAAAAGGGAATTGGAATTGAAAAAAAACGAACATAAAGCACTCATTTATTATCAAAAATCTGCTGATATGGGTAATGTTAACGGAATGAGGAGGCTTGGATATTGTTATCTTCATGGAATTGGTGTTGAAAAGGATGAGTTTAAAGCATACATTTATTACCAAAAAACATGCTAATATGGCGCTAGTGAAATAAGTAGTTTTGGATATTAATTTATCAATGTGGAATTTGAATTAAATGAAATGAAATTCTTTTCTATCAAAATCTGAAAAAATTAATAGTCTATTTGCAATATTTCAACTTGAGATAGTTATATATGTGGAATCGAAATTTAAATTCAAAACGTGATAATTTTGGAACGAACCTATCTTGAATAGTTGCCATAGAAATAGAATTAAATTCACAAATGACTCAAGAAAGCAGTTTTTAATAGCAGTATGTCACAATTTCTATATTTCTTACATATATTAAAATAGTTTATATTATTGCTTGATTTTTCATTTTCAAACTTTAAATTTAATAAAATTTAGTTGCAAATGAAAATTAAAGGCACATCGTGGTCTAATTTGGACTATGCAATTCTAAAATTATACTTTTGCTTTATTTACGTAACTTGCTAATTTAGGGCATATGCCACAAATAAAATAGGATGATAAGTTAAATTTACTACGTCATTAAATATGATCTTCATATAATTCATTTACAAAATTATTCACCGCCAATTACGTGGTAATATTTTTGCATAATACATATATGCAGTTTTAGAATTTTATGTACACCTTATGAATTCAAGTCAAAAGCCCAGAAACAGAATTCTGTAAAACTGAAAATATAGCCAACTAAATGTCGGGATTTTGACAGGTTTCGATACCACATATATCGTTTGGTATAATTTTATATCAATAAATTTGATCAAAAACCTAATTAAAAAATGTATTTACTTACGACAAAAATTTTTAGAAAATATGCCACAATTTTATAAAAATTTAATGAAAGGACACTTAGAAAAACAACAAAAAATTGTCCATGAGCACACAATATTCTGCGGAATCTTTTCCAAACGGAAAAATAATTAAGTATTTACTTGAACTATCTAAATCTGAAAAAAATTAATAGTACCAACGTAGGTATTTGAAGTTAAACGTAATCACTAGGAGAACGAAACTATTATAAGCCCAGTGAAAAGACGAACGTTGATATAATAGCCAATCATTTGTAATGTAGATCACGTACACATAGTCAAACAGTTTACAGATTTCCTGCCTATGTTCTGTTACCTATAATTGTATAGTTAAGTTACACAATAAAAAATTATCGATTTTTCTAACGTAATTCAATCAAACATCAGGTGATAGGTGTGATTGAAGATGCAGGCGAGAAATTAATTTCACAAGTACGACATTATAATGGTACAATACTTGTGTAACAAGAAACTGTATAATTCGTAGTCAAAAACATTGTAATCAATTCATGTACGTACGTTCGAACATTCTTAAAATATATGTCAAATGTGAAAAGCATGCTAAATATTTACAATAACCCATCTACAAAAAACGCTATTTACGATGATAAAGATCAAGTTGCTAAGAATTCAAAACGAGTAAAATTAACATTGCACGATTCACAGGATATTCTAAATAAAGTTGCTGAAGAATTATGTGATTTGTATAATAAAGAAGTTATTAAAGGAAATTATGATGATACAATTATTTATTCAATAGATCAGTATTTAACAAATAGGAAGCAAAAAGCAGATAAAATAATTAACTTATGTCTTAATAACCAATCAAACCCTATTATTCAGACCAATTCTACCATTCAATATATTTTTGCAATTTGCTACCTTCGTGGAAAATGGATTAAAAATGATAATCATCAAGCATTTATTCATTGTCAAAAATCGGCGAATATGGGAAATTCTAATGGAATAGGCGCTCTCGGTTTTTGTTATCAATATGGAATCGGAGTTGAAAAGGATAACCATAAAGCATTCATTTGTTATCAAAAATCAGCAGATATGAATAATCCATATGGAATCGAATTTCTTGGTGATTGTTATCGAGATGGAATTGGAGTTAAAAAAGATAGTAATAAGGCATTGATTTATTATCAAAAATTAGCTGAAATGGGACATGCTATAGGAATGAACAGTCTCGGATATTGCTATAGAAAAGGAATTGGAGTTGAGAAGGATGAACATAAGGCATTCATTTATTATCAAAAATCTGCTGATAAAGATAATGCTAATGGGATGTATAATCTTGCTTATTGTTACCAAAATGGAATTGGAGTTAATAAAGATGAATATAAAGCATTCATTTATTACCAAAAATCTGCTGATATAGGTGATGCTGACGGAATGAAGCAAGTTGCTCACTGCTATCGAAATGGAATTGGAGTTGAAGAGGATAAACATAAAGCATTTATTTATTTTCAAAAATCTGCTGATATTGGTAATTCTGGTGGGATATACTGTCTTGGATATTGTTATGAAGATGGAATTGGAGTTGAAAGGGACGAACATAAAGCGTTCATCTATTATCAAAAATCTGCCGTGATGGGTAACGTTAAAGGAATAAAGAGACTTGGATATTGTTATCTTCATGGAATTGGTGTTGAAGAGGATGAACATAAAGCATATATTTATTATAAAAAACATGCTAATATGGCGTTAGTGAAATAGGCAGTTTTTGTATATTATTATCAAAGCAGGATTGAGCTTAAAATGAATGAATGTAATGAAATTTTTTTTTTCCTGCAAAAATGAACAATCAATTTTCAATCTTTCAGCTTAATACATTGTAGCTATCTATGTTGAATTGAAAATTTTATAATTTTGGAAAGCAAATTAAATAAATTTCTAGCTTTCTTGAATACTGTTGTAGAAATATATTTAGATAACAAATGACTCAAAGAATTCAATTTTTGATATTAATATAAAGTGTTTTTTATATAATTAAATTTTTATATTATATAAATTAAATAATATTAGAGATTACATATGTCAAATAGCTTATCTATTACTTGATTTTTAATTTTCAAATTTTAATAAAATTTATTTGCAAATGAAAGACCATTGATTATGATTTTGTTTTCGTAGAATGACTTACATCTTAATATTTAAGTTTTTTTTTAATAGTATTAATTACAAAATCTTTATCTTTACAACGTTAAAAACTACAATTCTAAAAATTATATTCTCGTTTCTAACTTGTTAATTTAGATTCTTTATGCAGTACCTTCATTATCTCTATGAAAACTTGATACAGAAATAAAGAATGGTGCTATAATTATTATTGCATGTATTAATTATTATTATTATATATAATAATATATATATAATAATAATTATTACTTTTTTGTAATAATAATTATTACATGTAATAATAATTATGGCACCATTCTTTATACAGAAATGCAAACATAAATATGAAATTGTATGTGGGTAAGCACGGTTTCATAATCACTACACAGAAACTGATTATCCAAAAAATTTAATAAATAAAAAGTTGAAATTTGACACTATTTAGTGTTTTGGCCTAAGCTGAAACTTTCGGTCAGCCAATACTTCTAAAACACAGTTTTACAGAAGTTCCAAATCTGAACTTTTCAAAACTTCTGAAGCTGGGCAAAGGCTTCAAAACTAGGTGAAATCTCCAAAACTGGCAAACCTTTTGAAACAGTCAAAACTTTTAATACTTCCAAAACAAATAGCTAATAAAATATGAAAAGTTTTTAGATTACATAAAAAGCACATGTATAAATAAGTATAAAGTTATACCTGATACTGGCAAAACTTCTAAAAGTGGGCAAAATCTCTAAAATTGGATAAAACTAGCCAAAACTGGCTAAAATATTTAAAATTAGGCAAAACTGGCTAAGGCTAGCCAAAACTTTTAAAATTAGACAAAACTAGCCAAAATTTCTGAAATTGGGTAAAACTTCTAAAATATTTCAAATAGAAAATCAATAAAAACAAAATATAAGCAAGTTAAAGAGTAAAAATAAAAAAAGGTCTAAAACTTTTTTGAAAGATAGGAAAATAGAGAGTTTAGAAGTTTGAGCTTGATATTTCAGATGTTTTAGCTATTTTAGACATTTTGACTATTTTGTAGGTTTTAGATTTTGGCAAAACTAAAACTTAAGAGCTAAAATGTTTTGAACTTTGGAGAGAGATTTAGGCTAAAATACTAATACTATTGTGCATAATATTATATTCATATATTGAAGTATATTAATCTTTATAATTATATAATTTCTGTGTAATAACATGCACAATTGTTAAAATTCTTGATGATTATAATTTTCATATACTAATATCATGATTATCAAAATTATTAAGATTATTAATGATTATAATTTCTGTGTACTGATATCACAATTATTACAATTATTAAATTCTTAAAGATCATAATTTTTGTGTATAAAATCACAAATGTAACAATCATTAAGATCCTTAATAATCATAATTCTGTATACTAAAATAATAGTCATTAAGGTCTCTAATAATTATAATTTTATACACTAACGTGATAATTATTAAGGTTCATAATAATTATAATTTTATATATTGACATTAGGAACCCATAAAAATTTGGATTTTATTTATAAAAATTGGAATTCATAAAATAAAATTCAAATTTTTACAAGTTCCTGATTGATATATACAAAAGCATTAATTCTATAAGTAAACAATCATTTATTTTTTTGTTTTTATTTTATACAGTAGGTGGCCATATTATTGTGGGCAGTTTTTAAAAATAAATATAAAACTAAATAAATAAGTTAGGTTTATATAATTTAGTGCACCTGCGCTCATAAGTTCTGGTGTAATGTGAAATCAAAACAATAAATTAGTTTGTTAGGGTGAGGGTTAGGTTAGTGTTAGGGTAGAGTGCTTTAGAAAGATGGTCCTACTCCAAAATTTCGCAAGAAATTTTTTTGTTAGAATACGAAAGATAGTTTCATAAGCAAATTTTTGAGCTACAAGCAATTTTTTAGAAAATCGCTATTTTTTCGACTTCACATCACACCTAATCTTATGAACTGATTAGTTGATCAGATGGGTGCATTATAGCGCAAGTGCACTAAATTATAATAGTCAATAAGTTATTAAGCTAAACAAAAAAAAGTTTAGAAAATTCTATGCAATATTTTTTGAGATAATTAAGATATATAATTTTGTGTAATGTTTTTTTTTTTTTTTTAATATTAAGGTGAGGCCTTGCTCATATCTTTATTGAATAATTTATATAAGTAGTTACATAATAAAATTATATAAAAAACTTAACTTGTATAAAAACAAATAAATATAAATTATATGCAAGAATAAGAGCTCAGACTAATTTATCTGCGACCTAAACCTACTAGAATGGCCAAGACTCATCTAGATTTGAAAAACTTTATACAAATCTAGGTGAGTCATGGATAAGTATAAAGTTTTATAGAGGTTCTATATGATACATAAGATGTAAATTTTTTTGTAATATAAATAAGTATAGAGTTTTTAAAAGAATTTAAATGAAGATAAAAAGGAAAAAAGAAAAAGAAGATAGTAATAGTAATAGTTTAGTAAAGATTAAATGAGTTAAGTAATTTAGATTTAAAAAAAAAGTTTAGAGAAGCAAAAAAGAAAAGAATCGAGAAAAGAGAAGTTTAAGAAGAAAAAGAAAGATAAAAATAAAATAAATAGTATTGTGAAAGAGAAAAGTAAGATAATAAAGAGAAAAAAATAGTAAGGATAAGTAAAAAGAAAATTAAAAAAAGTATAAAAGTATATAAAAACAGCACTGGATAATGTAGTCGGTAATGCTTTCATGGTGCACCAGATTTAGCATACTACGATCTTATTCCAGATTTAGAGTTCTAATAGGAAATTTAGGATTATCTATGTTTATATATAAGTTAAACTATAGAATGTGTGATATTACATTACATGTGAATTTGTTCAATTTAAATTAAAGTTTGGATTTTGGGTTTGATAATAGTTTTTGAAAGATGGGTAAACGACGCTATATACAAAGTAATTTGAAGAGGTTTTATAAGCAGTATGTTCCATTTGAGAAAGTTCCAAAAGAGATTATTGAAGTTACTGAGAATACTTTTGAGAAAAAACTTCAAGAGCATTATCCTTATGAGTTTTACGATATGGGCTTTACTGTAGAACAAATGTATAGTTTTAGTTATGGGTTTGGTATTTGTAAAAGTAAGTAAATATTGTATTAAGTAATAGAAATTGTATTTTATAGATTGTAGAATGAAACAAGAGATTTAAGAAGGAGGTTGGAAGAATTAGAAGTTCATTTACAAGATATAAACCAAAGAATATTTGCAGATGCCCTTCAAAGAGAGCAAAAAAAGCATTATTTGATAGAAGAAAAGTCCAAGTATAAGTGTAGACTTAGAATAATGAACAAAATTTGTGTAAAAGAAGAAAATAATGGAAATTAGAGAGGTTGAGAATATTGTATAGGGTAGAAAGTTTTGTAAAATTTAGTTATCAAGTCTTAGAAAATTTGAGTGAAGTTTAAATTGTTAATCAAATATATGATAGTAGTAAAATTGGTTGATATGTGAAAGATTTGTAAAATTTTGAAATTTTAATAAAATTTAAAATAAAGTAGATAATATTGTTGATAAAAGTAGTAGTGTT
>CAJVPY010001674.1:0-18589 GCA_910591965.1 Dentiscutata erythropus | reverse complement strand
CTATATTTTGCAAACCAATAATTTGCACTCTGAATATCTTTCTTTGTACCGATACCATTTCGATAATATCGAGCAAGCATAATCATTGCTGCATTAATACCCATATTAGCGGATTTTTTATAGTATTCAAATGCTTTATTAAAATCTTGATCAACCCCGACTCCATTTGCATAATAATAACCGACATCACATATTCCACCAGCTTTATTCAAATCAGCCGATCTTTTACAATAGTGAAATGTCTTCTGATAATTTTTTTCTACTCCAATTCCATGATAATAACAATCGCTAACTCTATACATCGCATCCGAATTTCCTAACTCAGCTGCTTTCATATAATATTCAAAAGCTTTCTTTTCATCTTTCTTAACTCCAATGCCATGTTCATAATTGTAACCAAGTTCACAAAGTTGTTCAGGGTCCTCTTTTTGAAAGAAGGAAAAAAAATTCATGCTCTAAATAAAAATACTTAATTGTTCGTAGCATACGTAGCGGAGGACATTTAATGTTTCGTCAGAGTGATACAAAAGCTACATCAATAGTTATGTTTTTGACTATCTATTAGTTGACTTATATTGTCATATCAAAAACGTAAATTTAAAATTTTTCGTTTTTGTCCGCATGCGTGTCTGTTTTTTATTGTTACAAAAACCGGAACTTTGCTAATTAAGGTTGTTACAAACAGCTTTCTCGTTAGGGTTGTTAATAGACTATAACTAGTAAGATGCATACCATTATCCGGAGCATATTGTACGTACGTACGTATGATGATCATCTTACTCAACCGCGTGAATGTGCATATTTTTGTTACATTAAATTACAAATTTGAGCACGCGTGCGGAAATGCAGAAATTTTAAGATCACGTTTGATATGATTAGAGATGGGTTCGGCTACAATCAGATTGCTAAATTTTGAAATGATTTTTTTAAGTCATTAATTAACGTTAAAGTTATTCAGAAGTAAATTTTAGTCATAGTTACTTATAAGATAAATTCAAAACACTCTAAAATTCAAATTCTAAAAATTCATCACCGGGCACGCGGTCAGTCAAGTCGTTCCATAACCGATGATGAATTTTATGATTTTGAATTTTAGAGAAGGTATTTTGAATTTATCTTATAAGTAAATATGGCTAAAATTTACCTCTGAACAATAACTCATAGTGTTCATAGCAAAAAAGGGTGCTTATTTTCAGAGAGAAATATAGTAGTAATTAAAGAAAGAGAACTTAAATTAGAGAAAGAAAAACTTGAATTAAAAAAATTGCAAAGAGAACTTAGTCTTAATAAACTTAGTGATTAATGCTTATTATTAGGGATTATATTAGATAAATATTTTTATTAAATAATAAATATAAAATTATTTAAATAACTAATAATATTTAAATATAATTTTTTTTGGTAAATCTTATATACATATATTTGTGTCCAAAGATACTAGTGCATTATGAATAGGATTCTCGGCACAATAAAAAAATTTGGCATGCATGCCATAATCACATGATTTATTTGTTTAATTTAATTTGGTAAAAAAATTTTTTTCTGAAGCTCAAAAAATATAAGCTTCATCTTTATATATTTATATGTTATTATAATTAATGGCATGCTATAAGTGGCATGCCAAGGACCCTCATGCCGAGAACCCTAATTATGTGTTTAAAATTATAATAGACTTCTTAAAGATGTAGCAGCTTCTGTTTTTGAGGTTTAACTTTTTTAGACTAATAACAAATTTTTTAATAAAAAGATATTTTTCAAGTGCTAAATAATTAAAAGATTAATTAATTAAAATTCTATATAATAATTAATATAAAATCTAATAAAATATAGTATTAGCCATGTTACTAATAATTTAAATATTAAAATGTAAATAGAAAACATTCGCTCAAGCAAATATAAATTAATATAATATTATTTAAGCAACTTTTAATTATTCTTACCAATACATGCAATGCTATACTCTAACTTGCAATAAATAAATATTAACTATACTATAAAATAAATAAAAATTATTGAATTAATAAAAGGCATCTTAACAAATGCTTTATAACCTCAATAAAATGTGAAATAGTTTTATTGTTTGTGTTTCTCTACTAGACTCAGTAATGTTTCTACAGATAACATTAAATCAATATCATATAACTAAATTATAAAATTACTAAATAAAGGGGTATGTATCAGCATATGTTATTTATAGTATATTTCTTTAAAGGTTTATTTTGTATATATCGTTTATATAGAGGTTGTATTCATGAACTTGTGACTCAAAAAAAGAAAATTATATAGTATGAAAAAAGTGAGGATAGTGTAATGAATTATTTTATGAGATTACATTTTTAGGAAAACATTAACGTTAAAGCCATGGTTAGTTTTTTTGATGTATTTAGTGTTTAATTTCTGTAGAGTTTTCGTTTGAAACTTTTAAGGAATTAACCTTAACAAATAATATGTTATTTTCTAAGAATAATATTTGACAATTAACGATCGATATAAAAAGTAATACGGGACAGCGATGCACTGTATTAACAATAAGCGATGATTTTATTTATATAATAAAAATTGAATCAGCTAGCTCATCGGAATTGAAGTAATAAGGAATATCCCACTTGCTAGTATATATGTCCTGTAAATATATTTTTTTAGTTGGATCTATTTTAATCTTATCCGCTTCCGACATTTGTTTTTTGATTCCTTTATCATCATCTTGATCTATTTCATCTAACCAACGGGCGATTATTTCAGTAATTTCTGCTGCACTGGGTCGTTTATCAAAATCTTTATCCATACAATTCATTACTAATTTAATATAACAATCAGGTCCTAAACATTCAGGTCTTGATCCAACGGCTAATTTTAATGCAAGATAATCATCAAATGAAATTCCATCAAATGCTCCTCGTCCGGTAGAAATTTCTGTCATGATAACTCCAAGACTGTAAATGTCTGACGCTTTGAGTGTACGGTTGGCCCATCAAAATCTCAGGTGCTATATATGGCAGAATTCCACAAATTTTTCCTTCCTTTGCTTTTCTAGAAAGTCCAAGATCTGTGATATATGCGGCATGCAAAGTACCCCATTGCAAAATGTTTCCACTGTGTAAATTTCTATGAACGAGTTCTTGCGAATGAATTGACACGAGATCCAAAGCTATACAGTGCAAGATACTCAATTTATCTTTCCATTCTAATTGAGATACTTGTGCAAGATTTTGCCGTAACGAACCTTTTGTCGCATAATTCAAAACTATAATATAATCGCCATAATTGTTTCTTGATACTCCAAGACATTCCAAGAACGAAGGATTCTCATAGCCAATTTCACAATAATTTTTTAATTCCTGGATAAATTCTTGCACACTTTCGTTTGAATCACGAATCACTTTAAGTGCAACACTTCTCCATACACTATTAATTCTATCTCCCCAAAGTGCGTAATATACAGTTGCAAATCCTCCTTTTCCCACTTCCTTGATATTTCTGAATTCATTATAATCATCCAAGATAATTTAAATCTCACATTATTTAATATTCTCTTGAGTTCAGAATTAATATGATCTGGTGAATTAATAGTTTTCAAAAGAATTTTATATTTTGCAAACCAATAATTTGCACTCTGAATATCTTTCCTTGTACCGATACCATTTCGATAATATCAAGCAAGAGTATTCATTGCTACTTTATAACCCATATTAGCAGATTTCTTATAATATTCAAATGCTTTATTAAAATCTTCATTAACCCCGATTCCATTTGAATAACAATAGCCTAAATAATTCATTCCTCCAGCATTATTTAAATCAGCTGACCTTTTGAAATATTTAAATGATTCTTGGTAATTTATTTCTACTCCAATTCCACCATAATAACAAATACCAATAGCATTCATCGCATCCGAATTTCCTAACTCGGCTGCTCTCATATAATATTCAAAAGCTTTCTTTTCATCTTTCTTAACACTAATACCGTATTGATAATTGTAACCAAGTTCATAAAGTTGTTTAGAGTCCATTTTTTTTAAAGAAGTAAAAAAAATCATGACAGAAATACCCAAATTAGCCGATCTTTTACAATATTGAAAATAATTTATTTCTACTCCAATTCCACCATAATAACAAATACCTACATAATTCATCGCATCCGAATTTCCTAACTCGGTTGCTCTCATATAATATTCAAAAGCTTTCTTTTTATCTTTCTTAACACCAATACCGTATTGATAATTATAACCAAGTTCATAAAGTTGTTTAGAGTCCATTTTTTTTAAAAAAGTAAAAAAAATCATGAATTTTAAGTTTTTATATATAGCAAATTTAACCATTATAGTTTTTGATAGCATGTGTTATTTCAATATTTTACTGTATTGTATTGTTTTATAATACTATTATGATATTCGTTAATAGTTAAATCAATTCTATTTAAACAAAATACTTTAATTGTCCGGAGCGTAGCGGAGGAATTAATTTAATCAGAGTTATATCGTTGTGCGATCAAGTAACTTATAGCCAATCAATTTGATTGTTTTGATTCGGATAAGCCCGACGTAGAAAAAAAAGATGATAAAAAAGATGAAAAAAGTGAAAAAACAAAGAATACAAGAAAGCTAATGTCTAAACCTATAACGGGAAGGTGATTTTCCTACAAGACATGCCCTAACCTTAACTCCAAACTAACCTTTACCCTAACTTTAATTAAATAGTCAAAAACATATGATGCACAGCGCTTTAAAAATTCCCCAAATTTGCACTTGCTGTTTGATTATCTAACACATATTTACGAGCGAAAAATGACCAAAAAAAGTCAATTGAATGTTTCACGAATTAAAAGCGTTATATTATCTCGATTATCGTTATGATTATTATGGTTATGGTTATGGTTATGCAGTTGCTATTGTGCCATTACGTATAACCGAAAAGAAAACAAAAACTATTAAAAATGGTGAATGTGTAACAACAAATATTTAAGATAGATTTAGATTGCCGACCTCTATATTTTTCAATTTTCAACAAGTTTGTGAATATTACAAATGACATAAGTCAATTAACAATCGACGTGAATTGAGGACATATATATATACATTACACAGATTTTTCGTAATTAGTTAATGTCAACTCTATATGCGAAATGACCCAATGACCAAATGACCTCAAATGACCTGTCATTTCGAGGTCTTTTGAAAAATTGGCAAATGACCAGGTCATTTGCCATCACTGGTTTAGAAGGATCGCCATAAAAAAAAGCTCATGTTCTTGCTACAAGTTGTGAATAATAATTGTAAAGGTGGTTCTTCATAAATATATCACCAATGAGCTATATTTCATTTACAGAAGGCTACTAAAAGTCTCAAATATAGATTTTATTTTTTGAATTTTGTTAAATAATAAGTATGTTTGCCATTGGTACACATAATCAGAGAATTTCATCTTTTCAAACACAGGATTTTTAAACATAATAATGTTCGTCTTTATAAACTTAAAATGTATATAAGAGTGTGTCTTCACCCTTAGTTGAGAACAACATTCGCTCTCCAAATTCCTCTTTAAATAAAGTTCACAAAAATTCACATTCTTTTTATAATAAATGCCTAATAAATCATGAATATCCGAGTACCATAAGTTATTGCCCAGTTCATGTGATTTTCTAACGACAACCATCGGAGTTGAACTCAGCATGACAGTCCCTTACGATGACTACACTTGTGCCAAAACTTTGAACAAAGATTACTCGATACATACCTGACCAAATTCGATCTTTTTTTTTATTTTAATTATATGAGATTATAGAATTAATATAAAAATTTTTTGACCAAATTAGACTAGGCATGTGTCGCCCTGTAAAAAATTTTACAACGTGATCGACAAAATCTAGACAATCCGAATAATCTCAGCGAATATGCAACATTTACGGAAAAAACATGGAATATAAAACACGGATCGACTTTTTTTATAGGGTCGAGTAAAAATTTATGCATCAGTAAAAGAGAAGCTGCGGGCAAATTTTTTTTAACTTTATATCATTATTTCTTAACGACCACCTATCCAAATTCGATAAACTTTTTTTTTATTTTAATTCTACATATTCACAGAATTAAAATAAAAAATTCCATTGAATTTGGATAGATAAGTGTTGAGAAATTTTCATTTAAATTTTAAAAACCACTATCGTAGCCATATTTTCTCCGATTTTCATGATTTTTTAAAACTTCTAATGAGATTTTCTCGATAACTACCGGCACAAAATCAAAATAAAAAATTTTATTAAGATTAATCACACAGTCATTGAGAAACTTTTGCTAGAAGATAAAAAAAAAAAGGATCATTACATGTTGTTTATATAGTACAGCCAATCAAAAATGTGGGTAAAAAAATTAGTGCGTCACAGTTAGTGATATTGTTATAACGACAAATTTTTGTATGAACAAAGTCATATCTTGAATTCAATTCGCAAAGTTAAATTTGAAGATTGATTTTTCAAATTCACCATTTTATTAGGCTAATGTATAATATTCTACAGCATATAAATAATAATCGATACTTTAACTTAAATTCAAATCTTAAATTGGTCAGAAAGTGCAAAATGGAGATTTTTCCTAACAGACTACCTATATTGATATTTTTATAATTATAATTTATTCGTCATCACATCAATATATTTCTAATCTAAATATATACCATGTATATTGTCATTTCTGAATTTTCACCGATCAATGATCACTTATTGATGCTACAAATTACATCAAATATCTTTAATTATTCACCATTCATATATGCAAAAAAAAAAAAATGACAGGTGTTTTCTGATTTACTAAGTATTTTTTAAGTATATTCGGAATTTTTTTCTTAATCACTAACTTGGCTCATGAATCTTTTGAACAAATACTTGAAAACATATATTAATCAAATAAAAAAAAAAGCCGATCGTTGTTCTAAAAGTCAAAAATCAGTAATTTATTTGAAAATTTCATTTATTCTATTACAAGAAATGAAAGCTAAAAAAAAAAAATCCAATTTAATATTATTAGCAAAGTACTTTTTAACATCGCCTTGAAAGTAATTAATTTCTTCATCTAAATGGGCTCAGTTTAACTCTGATACTGTTAATAATTTGATTTGTAGATTAAATCATCAGTGGGTTTCAGATGACGTATTTATTTCAAAACAAGTAACCTATAAATCCTATTTTTTTAAAAAAAAGTACGTGTATATACTTATTTATATAATCTCTTACTAGTGGATATTTAACAAAAAGCTAATTTTATCGCTTAGTATATTTATTTAATTATCAGATTCGGAATTTTAAAAGAAATAGGACTTTCTTTACCTTCCACTTTTTTCGAAATAATAAATCAGAAACCCCTATTGCTAATATTATATGTAAAACTTCATTTAATAAACAAATAAATAAATGTAAAAAAAGCTTATAATTTTATTAATGCTTCAAAAATAAATAAATAAATAAATAAAATAAATAAATATTTAATGAGTTAAATAAAAGCAGAGATAAAAATCAACACATATTTTATATAATTTACTTAATTTAAAAATAAGTTTTAGAATTCAATTCGAATTTCTTATAGCACTAAAAATAATCTGAAATTTTATTCGTATCATATAACTTACTAGCATAAATTTCTTGTGAATGTATTTGTTTAATTGGTTCTGGCTTAATTTTATCATCCAAAATTTGTTTTTTTGATTTCATCTAACCAACGGGAGATTATTTCAGTAATTTCTGTTGCACTGGGTCGTCTTCATCCATACATTTCATAGCTAATTGAATATAACATTCAGATCCTAAATATTTAGGCTTTGATCCACCGATAATTTTCGATACAATATAACCATCAAACGGAATTCCATCAAATGCTCTTTGACCGGTCGAGATTTCTGTCATGATAACCCCAATACTGTAAATATCTGACGCTTGAGTGTACGGTCAACCCATCAAAATCTCAGGTACTATATATGGCAGCACACCACAAATTTTTCTTTCCTTTACTTTTCTAGAAAGTCCAAGATCTGTGATATATGCGCTGTGCAAAACAAAATATTGCAAAATGTTTCCACTGTGTAAATCTCTGTGAACGAGTTCTTGCGAATGAATCGACTCGAGATCCAAAGCTATACATTGCAAGATACTCAATTTATCCTTCCATTCCAACTGTGATACTTGTACAAGATTTTGTCGTAACGAACCTGTTGATGTATAATCCAAAACAATAATATAATCACCATAATTATTTCTTGATACTCCAAAAACGAAGGATTCTTGTAACCAATTTTTTAATCCCTGGATAAATTCTTGTTCATTTTGGTTGAATTATGAATCACCTTGGGTGCAAAATTTCGTCATACACCATTAATTCTATCGTCTTTGATATTTCTGAATTCAATCCAAGATAATTTAAATCTCTCATGTTTTCAAAAGACTTCTATATTTTGCAAACAAATAATTTGCACTCTGAACATCCTTCTTTGTACCAATGCTATTTCGATAATATCATGCAATATTACACATTGCTGCATAAACACCCATATTAGCAGCTTTTTTATAGTATTCAAATGCTTTATTAAAATCTTCATCAACCCCGATTCCATTTACGTGTGCCAGGTTGGTGGCGCAGTTGACCTAAGCCCAGTGATATATCATACATATAATTTATAATATTAAATTTTCCCATACTCTTTCTGCTCAACGTTAATAACATTTCAAAAATAGTTCGAATGCATTTAATAATGATATGTATTTTGAGCATAACGACGACAAATTGGCGTTAGTACATGGAGTTGACGAACAAAAAAAAATTTTTCTACATTCATTTGGATTATTTTCTTTATAATATCAATACATACAAATATAGATATATTTCTGATTAATTCGATAGATCTTTATTTTGTTAGGTCAAGTCGCAAAAAGCAATTCCTTTATGCTTCGTTATAGACTAGTTCTATTTCACAAGACCATTTACAAAAATCAGAATCATCTGATTGAATATTGGTAGTAACTTCAAAGTATACTTTTTTTATTGAATTAATAAATAGTTTCGTATTTTACAAAATGAAGAAGTGATGATTTTTCGGTTGAGCTGAATGAAGTTGATGATTTAGTTGAGCAGAGTGAAGAAGCTAATAGTTTTTCGGTTGAGCAGAATGAGAGGTTGATATTTTCTTGCAAGAAATCAAAAATGATTACCAAAATGCTGGATACCACTTTGGATAAATTTATTACAAGATATTGTGCATCAAGATTGCTTTCATTCTCACAATTGACATCCTTCTTGTATGATAAAAACTGTAGCACAGATTTGTCACGATGCTACTATCCGCGTTCAAGACGAATTTGTTAAATAGCGTAAGTAGAATGGGTCTAATCGAGCCAAAAAGTCACGCACTATTTTAAATGAAGTGAGGGAAAACCATGATCCTCAAACTATTCCCTCTCGTAAAAAAGAAAAATTAATAAAGAGGATCTTGGTTTGGGCAAGAATGTTGCAAAAGATCAATTAAATTAATGTTAACTTGTTATTTCAAAGTTATTGTGTAACTATTTCATAACTGTATCATTTGTACGAACGATTAAATTCAATATATTAATTAAATTATGCTTATTTTTTCTTACCATTTCAACTTAACGCGACATTGTTAATCTTCGTTAACCGTTGAGTCACATGATTTTGCTACGGCGTGGCTAACTGTTCCATCAACCTGGCACATTCAAGGGGTGTGTTACGACCGGTGGGAGAGCTTATAGGGTCTTGGACCAATTTAGCTTCGATCGTGAACAAATAGTGATTAAGGTTAAATGGTTTAAATCAATAAACTAACACACATCTTTATTAGCATAAATCAATACATCGGATTATACAATAATACTAAATACTAACAACAATCATTCAACAAAGCCGTTCTTCCCTTCACAGACTGAAACCACATCCTTATATATTCATAAATTCAGCCTGGAGCTTTAAACTCCTACCGAGAGCTTTTAACTCTCTTAACTCTCTCCAGGAGCTTCTAACACCCTCCGGGAGTTATGGGCTTAAATACGCCACGATAATCATTTTCCCAGACTATACCTAAATAAGAAACTAATAAAAATAATACTGATAAAATAATAAAATACTAAATAAAGAAAAAAGAAAAATGTTCTAGGCATAACAGATGCTATTACGTAGTTACATTGCGATGGTTGATATGTGATTCATCTGTACTCATCCGAAACTTTCCGAGGACACAATGTCCGGCCCAAATTATAAATTATGTTATTCCAAAGTTTGTATTGTTACCTATTCGAAAAAAAAACAAAAAAATGCTTCGTTTATATTGCAAATATCGTCCAGTTAGTATGCCTTGTAGTAATAGGGTCATTAAAAACGTAAGCTACAGTATTATAAAATCTTCAAGCTTCAGAAATTTATATCATAATAGCCTAATTTAAAGTGGCCAGAATGCTTAAAGAACAACCAAATACGTCAAAATCATTTCGATTCTAAAGCTTATCAAGCATGTCATATATCATTTGCGAGATTTGTTTTATATGGACTTGTTGGATCTGTTGCTTCAATTTATTCAATTCAAAACTACAATGATTTACAAACTTTAAGAAGTTTTTTTAATACTGAGCTGCCACCAGTAAGAGATGATATTTTTAAGGAAAGAAGAGAAATCGAACGAATTAGTGGGATCATGCAACCAATGTCCGATAATCCTAACTATTACCTTATTATTGGTCCTCATGGTTGTGGGAAAAGCACTTTAGTTAATTTTGCAGCCAGAAGTTTTAAAAAAGGCAGAATATATGTCGAAGAATCAGAAAACATTGAAAGATTTGGCAAAAACGATTAATTATCCCAAATTTGATGTTAATCTTATCGAATGCCTGTCATATCAATTAACTGGTATAGTAATTATATTTATTGCTTAGAAATAAAAAATAATTAAGATATTGACAAGCTTTTTAATTATCTAGGAACTTCTCACTCGTATAAATTCTATTGGCAGAATGTTTTATCGAGATTCGAAGAATTTGCTTCGAAGGTGGCAAAGAAATATTCCATTCATCCAATACTTATAATTGATGATATCGCTGAAATCTCGGAAAGAGATGTCGAAGAACTCCAAAATATTGCTAAAACTGCAGCAGATCACCGTCTCTACACCGTGGTATTCATAGCAAGCGATGCAAATTTAATCAAAAATTTCATGAGTAATAGCATTTAAATTTTATTTAAATTTTTTAAATGTGAATACACGTGCACTCTTAACTAATATAATTGCTCATAATAATGCCCAGAAAATTCTTCCTATTCGCGTTGCGCAACTTTGTACATTGGTGATTTCAGTAAAGATGAAGCTTTAGCTTATTTAACTAATAATTGCAAGATGGACACTCAAATGGCAAAGAGGATATTTGACCTATGTGGGGGTCGAATTTCTCACATTGTCTCTGTAGTTTCTGTAATAGATAAACTTATAAATAAACGTAAGATATTAGGAAAACGCGTTGATTATAATGATGACGAATTTCGTGAAGAAGTTATTAAAAAGATTGATGGTAAGCTATTGTTCTATTGTCATATCATAATGGTTGATTATTAAGTAAAATAAACTTTTTGTTTAATGCAGAACGGATTAGCATGATCAAAGATGTTTATCGGATAGCATGGGATGCTTATATTCCCGAAAAATCGAAACCAACAATTCTCGAATTCATATGCAATAACCTGGATGCAAACTTTACCAGGGGAGATATCATTAGGCTATTTGAAGATGAGGAGAAAGGTGAATATATATTTTCTACATTATTGAGAAATAATATAATCACTTACAATGTTGGAGCCATTGAATTCGGTGCCCCAATTATAAAAGCAATGTTTACTGAACTTTGTGAGAAGAGGACCAGGAAGTTACTTTCGTTTAATATTTGATCATGTAGTATGTTTCTAATAAATTTAATGCAAACGAATTTAGTTCAAATCAAATAAACATTAGCAAACAGTAAGTAATTCTTACGATAATGAAGTATATATACCGATGCTATATTACATTACACTTTTGTAAGTTACAGTGTAATTTATTTGTAACGTAAATGTAATTTATGTAATTTTCAATTTAATATCGGATCCTATCATTTTCCCGACAAATTAGCCTTAATTAGGTTGGTTCCAGTCAATTTTTGTCGAAATTTTAAAATTTTAAGACTTTTATTCAATCATCTTACCAATAAAGTTTGCTTAAATTTTTGCAATTTATATCAACTAAGGAATTGACTCGACAAAAATCGTTGATCGATGACTGAATAAAAAAAATTTTTCTTAATCGATCAAAAATCAATTATATGCTTAATCGAGTATGAATAAGCTCGAGCGTACATAATCGAAATATTGGATTAATCATTGATCAATTATATTATATCTACCTAGAGATTGACCCGCACTCCATCCGTTATAAAAACAAGCCGAGTTACTTTAATGACTTGAGTAGCCGAGTCATCCGAGTAGCAATAGTCGTGATCCAGTTGATGCGTAGAACTTTAGGGTGTTCAATAAACTAATTAATCAAAACATAGTTAGGGTCATTAAGTTCGGATTTTTTAAAGGGTTATTTCACATATAAATTTATATATGAATTTGTACTAATTTAGGTACATTTTTCTACACAACTAACAGACAAAATTGTACCATATATTTTTTTTAAACTGTAGTTCTAGACTAGCTCTACATTGTAACAGAACCGGGTTTTTTAATAACCTATGTTAATTATTGTCGCGGCTGATGCTGAAATTTAGGGTCTCAATTTAAATCTATAATACCTACTAAAATTTACATATACTTTTGTACCAATAACACTACCCTCAAACCCTAACCTAACACTAAAAAAAACCCTTAACGAAAAGGCCTGAAAATTTTTCAAAATTTCATAATAAAATAAGTCAAAATTTCAGCATCAGCCGCGACAATTATTAATAAAAATTAATCCAAAATTTTATTAAAAGTTATTAAAAAACCGGTTCTGTTATAGTGTAGAGCTAGTCTAGAACTACGGTTTTAAAAAAACATATACAATTTTGTTTGTTGGTTGTGTAGAAAAATGTAACCTAAATTAGTACAAATTTATATGTGAAATAACCCTTTAAATAAATCCGAAATTAATGATCATCATATATGACCCTAACTAAGTTTTGATCAATTAGTTTATTGAATACCCTAACGAATACCCCTGAGCTTTCTGGTAAATCTGTTGTAAAATTCCTTTAATTGTTTCGACTGGAGGTTTGTCAAGCATGAAATGTTCATTAAATAGATCATCGATTAAAAATTTAAAGAAAGAATTAATAATGAGTTTTTCATCGACATAAATATCTTCGTCTTATAGTTGAATAATATTATTCATCAAAATTTTTTACATGTAGTTTATATATTGTTATTTTTTTACTGCAGAAAATATTATCATTGAGAAAATGATGTGCATACACTAATGACCATATATAGACAGTATAAGAATATTTTTCTTTGTTTCATGCATTATCATTGAGGGAATGATGCATCATTAAGTAAGGATATCAAACAAAAAAATAGAGCTTATGTACGTGTATGGATTGGACCTAGTTAGTATATTTAAGTAATGACACGATATATGTGTAGATAACGGTAATTTAATAAGATCAGATGACTAATATATATTACAATAAGACTAAATATCGACATGCGCTTGTAAGTTGTAAATTTCAATTCCTACTCTTTGGTACAATCCATTTTCGCTCAAATGAAGCCTTTGTTCATTTCTAATTATTTTCGACGAAAATTTGGGTTTAAAAAATTGTGTAAAATTTCAATTCCTATTCTTTAGCAAGATCCATTTTCGTTCAAACGAACGAAGCCTTTATTTATTTCTAATTATTTTTCATTTCTTGTCGAAGACGAAAAATTAGTTTTTAAAAAATTGTGTAAAATTTCAATTCCCATTCTTTGGCAAGATCCATTTTCGTTCAAACGAAACCTTTATTCATTTCTAATTATTTTCAACGAAAATTCATTTTTAAAAAATTGTGCAAAATTACAATTCCTATTCTTTGGCAAGATCTATTTTCGTTTAAACGAAGCCTTTATTCATTTTTAATTATTTTCAATGAAAATTCGTTTTTAAAAAACTGAATTAAATTTCGATTCCTATTCTTTGAAAAGATCCATTTTCATTCAAACGAGGGCATTTATTTATTTCTTTCATGTCGAAGACAAAAAATTTATTTTTAAAAAATTTGGGATATCTCTAGAAATGATATTTACAAAGCACCTTCGCTAGAAAATCGTTGAAAAAAAATTTAGAAGTCTTATCAGTTCGACAAACTGCTAAACACTTAGGTGTCAGCAAGTCTTCTAAACTATCTGCTTCAGATGGATGAACTAATTTTAATCGTTAGTACACGTACTAAAATTTTCAATGTATAAATAAATATAAACAAATAAAATTTTTTAGATTCATTTTTAAACCAGTCGATAAATTCATGATCATATTACCTTTTTTAATAGCGGCACCTGTTCATGTAATATATTTGTTATAAAAGTCTAATTTATATCTGATCCCTTTTTTAAATTGCTTGCTAAGGTTTATTGGTTGACACGAGTAGTCTTTTTCATAAATTTTCATGCAAACTAATCACCAAGCATGTTGGACAAGCGTTGGAAGAAAATTTAATAATATTGACATTATTGTTATAATTGGTCATAATAGCTTTTATTATTTTATTATATGATGGATTATGTCGAAATCACTAACTTAACCGAATCGGCCAAACAATTATTCGGCTAATTTTTATCAGGTGTTTCAGGAATTATAATAATAGCTGTAATGCTAACATATTCAATGTTACTATTTACAACAGGAGAGCAGCAGACATAAGGATGTTAAGATAAGATGATAAAAAAAATAGAGATCCAGAGAACGGAAACAAGCACTCAACAGGTATATATATATATTATACCCGAATTGGAATTATCCGATTCAGAATTCAAATAGTCTCGGGTTGAATCATACTAACTAGAATCGATTTTAAATCCCAATTCCAACTCTAGCCTAATCATAAAGTCCTAATTTAGCCAAAATTCTCATCTGGAACAGCCTAATTTTGAATGTGAAGATTCTAATCCATATACAGCATGCATGGTTTGATTCGGGTTTGAGTTCAGGTTTGATTAAAACCAAACTGAACCTAGGAACATCTACTATCCAATAACCCGCACAAAAAATTTAGATCAATGATACATGTGAGGGCTCAGGTGCAAATCTTTCTTATATCTATACTTTTGACAATGAAATATTGTTAGTGATTTCATCATGATTCTCAATTAGGCAGTTCATTAACTCCTTTGACTTATCTGGCTTCATGTTTCTCTTACGCTATTTGATTGAATTCCTGATTAGGATTAACGGCTACATTCAGGCTTGACCGGTTTGCTCCCAGCATATCCCTGCTTAGTATTAGCTATCTTTTCGATCTGTTGACTTATATCAACTTGAATTAGTACTGTAATACAAAATTACCTCTTAACTATAATCGTAAATTTAAAATACAATATCGATAAAAAATTTTTTCTTCAAAAATAAAATGCCTTCTGTAAGCGTTAAAGTTGTATTAAGTGATAGAAAAGAAATACTTAACTGGCAAATACATCCTGTTATTGGTAACCCCTCATTATGCAAATTTTTTCATTTATTAGCTACTGGAGAAATTTCTCCTGAAGTTTTTATTAATAATAATTATCATGATTTTGTATTGAGAGTGAAAGTGGGAAATTTATTAAAGGATGAATTTATTAATGTTAATATTCAATATAATTTGAATGAAATTTTACAAACAATTGGAAATTTTGTTTTATTTGAATTACTAATTCCAGAAGATTATCAACCACCTATACAAAAAGAAAAGATGCATTTAGAGAACTTATGTCTAATGCTACTCAAATTTTTTTACCTTCTTTTCAATTACCAAAAAAACCAAACAAAAAAGATTTATTATGTCAAGATATAATAGAATGGATAAGAAATAATGGTAGAGGTTGGAACGGAAGATTGGCTACAGAATTGACTGGATAAATGATTTATTAAATGCTATATGGTATATAGATACTTGTGGTATTGAAAAGATGAAAGCAAGGGCAATATATCCTCCTAAAGAATTTGAAGAATTTTTTAATAGATTAGATTTATCAAGTTATAAGAATGCTAGGCCGCAATTTGATTATGATTGTGTGAATAGATATGCAAATTTGCTTTTTGGACATTTGAATATGCCATGGATAGAAAAATCTCAATTTAATTGGTTATTCCCTTTATTAGAAAAATTTTCTAACTGTTTAATTGAATATTCTACATATTTGAATGAACAGAATATTGAAATAAGCAAAAATCATCAATTAGAATTTCCAGTTAGATCATTAGATGATTCTATTAGTATTAAAATTTATGATGGCACTAGTTTTTTTTCAAGCCCCCAAACTAAATCCAATTATGAAAGTTTAAATAATAAACTATCTACTTTATCTTATTGGAAGGTATTAGATATTGAACCATTTGTACCGTCAAAACCAAGGTAAATATATAAAGTAAAATTATTAATTTAAAATTATCTATACTAATTATAAATACTATATTGTATATTATTTAGAAAAAAATATACCTTTATTTATAATTTGCCTGATAATATTAGTTATAAATTTGGTATCTTCCGTTATTCATCTGGCAACAATACATTTCATGCATGTTTTTTATGGCGTGTTGATAAAAATTTAAGCAATGATGAGATAACAAGTAAATCTTATACAATTTGCAATCAATTAAAAAGTAACATGCCAGCTTATCATACTCAATTTATGCGTATGCAATTTAAAAATAAAGTTGATTTAATTTAGAAATGCCAACTAAAAATCATCAGATCCGTACTTTATATTAAGAATTAACAGGTGATTCTAGTTCAGCTAGTAATATGGCAGAAAAAGAAATTATGCTACGTACAAAAGAACTTTTAATTAATGGAGATGATAAAATAATAGTTGATTTACGTAGCCAAAATAAAGGTAGACCTGAACAATATACTGATTTTTGGAATTATGTTAAACAGTATCTTGAAGAGCATACTGCAGTTGATGATAGATGACATGGAACAGTTGTACATTTATCATATGCTATATCAGTACGGGATTTAATAGATCAAGTTAAAAAAATTTGTCCTTCTAATACTTTAATTCTATCAAAGCAGTGGTTATGCATGCAATTTAGTCCTAATAATAAGGCTGTAAAGATATCTAAGTATTATACTGGAAAATTGGATATTAAATATATGGTCCAAGCACGTCAATTACATATAGACCTCCTGATTTTCATTATGCATCAGCATTATTCCGATATGAAAAAGAAATGGCAGTTAAATATAGAGAATATTCAAATTTATTTTTTTTAGATGATAAACATCGCTGTAAAGTTGGTGAGCCAAATCATCAAGTAGCTGCTGTAGAATACAGAAAATCAGTAATTGTAGCTAAAGGAATGACATTTGCTATTGCTAATCATGATTTTACCAAATGTGGTCTTATTCCAAGTATTATAATGCATGCTAAAATACCAAAATTAATAAATGAATTATTTTATCATGGTAATGTTTATGTAGGCTTAAAAGATCCTATATTTGAATCATCAAGTGCAGCTAGAACTTTATGATATAGTAATCAAAGAAACAAGCAAACCTTATTTGTTTTTATATACTGATGGTAGTTCAGACCATCAAGTAAAATATATTAAAACACAAACTGCACTTATTAGTTTATTTCTTGAATTAGACTTAGACTATTTAGTAGCAATTCGTACACCACCTGGTCATTCATGGAAAAACCCAGTAGAAAGAATAATGTCTACTTTAAATTTAGGATTGCAATGTGTTGGTCTTATGCGTCAAGAAATGGATATAAAGTCTGAGAAGATAATGTCACAATGTAATAGTATGAATGATATTAGAAAAGCAGCAGAAAAAACTCCTAGTTTAAAAGAAAATCTTAAAGAAAGCTTAAACCATACAATTGATTTATTAAATAATATATTTCAGCACTTATAATTGAAAGATAAAAATTTTCAAATATTTGAAGCTGCAACAGAATTAGATATGAATATGTTGTGGAATACAATTCTTTTAATAGATTCTACATTAACTAAAGAAGATAAAAGTTGGACGGTTATAAAAAATAAAGTAAGTTATTATATATATTGTAATTAAAGTTGCTTGCTGTCAAAAAAAAAAAACTCTTCCTGTTGATCACTAAAACCAAATTTGGCAAAAAAGAAAAATCAGGCCTAAGGCAAAATATTGCCAAGTTATCAACCTTTACAGTATTAAGAAAAAGAATAGAGAGAAAAAAAATAACTAGAGTCTTATCCTCTAGATTGTAGCAAAATGTAGACAAATTTGCCTGCATTTTTGCACTTTTTTAGCTCTGATTTACTTTTTTAAGATGCCAAAATAATTAAATTAAACTTTGTACAATTATATTTGAAAATAAGGATTACTTTTTTGCAAAATTGGAGTTTATATTATAAGAAAAAAAATT